>WHYT01016955.1:117936-174881 GCA_009806455.1 Tetrax tetrax
GGGAAAAAAAAAAATTAAATAAATAAAAAAAAAAAAGGTCTGGAATATGTATTTAAGCTTTTTTTTTGTAAAAAAGTATTTTGATTTTGTAATTAAGGACAACAGTAGTGTTCTGCTGTATGAATAAATCCAGGTAACAAACTAATGCTTTAAGCTTCATCCACACAGCTGCTGTAAGGGCATTTAGTTCCCAGAATGATGTGCTGACCCAGAACCGGTTATGTGAAGGCCATGGTACCCAATGGCTCTGCTTTAGACCACGCAGGCATTGTATGGGCCATGCCAGCCACGAACCATGAGATAACAATTTACAAAACATAAGCCACTTCACTGGTACTGTGAAAAGAAGCTTGCTGCATTTGGAGCGATTTTTAGGGGTGCCAGCAATTGCTCAGTGACAGAGGTTTGAGAAAGTTTTTAAATTCTGGTAACTATCTAGAAGCAGCAACCTCATCTCTGACCAACCTGTCATGAAATACTAACTTTCTGGAAAAAGATAGCAGAAGTGGGGCCAAAACTCTCATCGCTAAACACAAATGGGATAGAGGAAACTATGAGTCTAAGTCACATATTGTGATAAAGCTTATTATGAAAGAGTCAGTCTATAACAACTCCAAAGCTGCTATAAAAAAACCTGCTTTTAGTGATCTTCAATCTTACAACATGCTTGCCTTTTCATTTTTCAGATGTGCATCCTTATCACCTAGTTTATTTTCCTTTGTCTTCTCTACACCTTTAAAAAAAAAATGGGAAACATTTAACAATACAAACAAATCTGAAAGCACTGAATATAACATAGGTTACACACAGTGTTACATCACTGACACTTTTAACAAACCTAAAATAATTGCAATAAAATTTTCCATGACAACCATTTTCCTCAAATTAGTATCATTTATGCTTAAAAGGGCCCTGCAGGTTCCTAAATACGCATACACAAAAGCATGCTCTGTCCCCATTAAGAAAAAATTAATTCAAATTTGCTACAAAGCAGACAAACATTTTCCACAGTATTCAGCAAAGGCATTACTATAATAGCATAAATATGCATATTGCCTTCTTTCAAGAAAACACATTCCATCTTGGTCAAAGTAAAGCAGGGGGAATGGCCACATTCCACATAGTTTAACTATTTTCTTGCAATTAGGCAGTATTATGCCATAATTTTTTTTTTCAGCAAAACACTATTTACATATACACCTTTAGCATAGCATGCCCTACAAAGAATTGGCCATGTTTCATCTGCAGAGGAGATTTTTTTTCCACATCATTCATCCTGACGATAGAACAGGTATTGTAGGACCAGACAAGAGCAGAGAGCGAGAATTCAGACCTGTCAAACGGACAGAAAGGTAAGGTAGTGACTAGCACCACAAGAAGCAGGATGGCTCTCGGTGCTGGCTCTAAGACAGAGCCCTGTGCCGCAGCACAGCTGTTAGCCTGGGCCCACCACTGAATTGTCAGTGATACTCGGCCTGCTCTGGAAGCAGATGGATGCTGTAGTTTAAGGAAGGCTTTGTAAAGGCACCTGGGAACTCTGCACCACGCCAACTGAAAGCGTTAGGACACACCTTCTCTTTTCAGCCCTCAACACTGCCCAGTAGCCCCAAGAAGAGAAGCAAGTGAAGACTGGAATAAAAGAACAAGTAGCAACAGGCTAGTAGTAATTACAAACTCAGTAGACACAGAAAGAGGAACAGGGGAAAAGATAAGACCACTGAAGTGCATGTCTGTCCAGAGTTTGCGATCACCTAGGATTCCTTTATCTCTAGGTACAGCCAAAAGACACCTCATGGGCAAAATATGTATTTTGTCCCCTTCTAACTCCTTGTCCATACCAAGTACAACACTCCACTGCTGTTTTCAGCTATGAAATTTGCATTACCAGCAGCAAGACACTTTCTGAATCTAATGTGCTGATGACCAATGTCCAACAAACATAAGGTGATCTATTTCTATTTACTGAAACTGCTTTAAAAAAAATTTATCTAGGCAAACCAGGACCCTGTATTTAAAATACTAAAAAAAAGCACTTTCAAACACTAACTAGCTTAATCTCCAGAAGAAACTACGTTTATTATTTTATAGTATTAAATGCAGGTTCATGTTTGTTTGTGTTTGTGTTGAATCAGTTACATATCTCCAGCTCAGACTTCTAACCTAAGCTGTTAGAATAGCAAATATGACACAGCTGTACTTGAGGCTTCATATATTTTAGGTTTGGTTTTCTTGACACTTCCTACAACAATAAAATTATGATTTAAGAATTATAGTAACCGAGTTGACATTCAGTGCTTTTAATTTTTTCACAGCTAGATATTTTTTCTTGACAAATTCACCCTCCAGAAAAGATGAGGAGTACATTTCTCTCCCTCAGCAGACAGTATTCGGCGTGACAGGTATCTAAAGAGCTATATGCCCTCCAGTTGCTGGTTTATGTAAAAGTATCACCAGATGGCAGTAGAAACTCATCCTTGCCTTCGAACTCCTTAAGGCTAGATGGAACCATTACAGCTCTACTGCCAAGACAACCATGGAATTTCACCCACTAGTTCAACATCACAGATATTTGTCCTATTTGAACCTAATATTTAACTTCTAAAGACACACAGTTTTTCCAGTAAGTAGAATTTAAAGATCTATCAACAAAATACAGTTCAAGAGTTCAAAACAGACCTAACGTGTCAGGTTTGTGGTTTTTTTAAGGGAGACAAATGTTTTCTCTCCAGATCCACACTGATTAGCTAAAGCTATATATACAATATCCCCCCCCCAAAAAAAAACCTGAAATAATTTTGTTCTTCAGTCTGTACACTAGAAACAATTGTGAGTAATTACTACATGGAAAACAAGAGCAAGAAAAGCTGGTCATGTGAGCTGCCGCTACCAAATGCTTATAGTGTTCTTTCACTCCCCAGTGAATAAGGATTTAGCAGCACTAAGACGACAGCAAGCTCATTTGGCTAAAGAAACCAGACACCTTCACGGTGTTTTTTAAAAAACAAGAGAATCTGTGATTTTACAGCTTGACAGAGAGGGAACTGATCAAGAATGGACAACATAACATGATACAGATATCATGAGCAGACAGTTCCCAAGTCTAAGACAAAAAACATTACATAGGAAAATGACAAGATAGCAAAAGAATTAGAATGGTAATTAAACAGAAGCAGAAAAGAGCTGTGCTTTTCTTTAAAATAATCTGGGTTTTGGTCTAAATGTACCATTTTAAAATGAACCCATCCGTAATTTCTTCAAATGTGTATCACTGATTTACACAGCCAATCTTTTCACTGCTAAACCATCAGGCTCCACTGATCCAGGACCTTCACTGAAAGGCTTCACATCAAGCTCCACTGAAAGAAGAGCCTGAGCTGTTATGTACATAAAACTGAGGCTGCAACAAACACCATGTACACAAGAACAAATGCTAGATTTAAATCTCATCGACCAGATAATGTTCTACAATCTAGTTCTCAGGAGAAAAAGAACTGAAACTGAGCAAAAGTCTAACACTTTATCTACTTCTTCGCAGAGCTACAAGACTGGTGGACTATGAAACGCACAGAATTGAGGGTTAAAATTCCATCTTGCAGAACCTCCCTACTATCCACAACATTCTGAGTAAGATTTGCTCAACAGTCAAAGATCCGCTGAGGCACTTTAACATTACCTAATTTGCTCTACCACTGGGACCACTTGTTCACTCTTCCCTGTGGAATCTCACAGGGAGTGAGTTGCTAATGAATCTGTGTTTAAGGGACAGACACGAGCCTGGAGAGTTCACAGGCGTTCTGGCAAGTTCCCAGTACCTCTAGTGATCTTTAAATATCTAGTCCAGAATTAAGTTAACATATATATTTAATTTAGAGTATTAGTTAATAAACAGTTTGAAATTCTCATTGATTTCTATATCACACAGCAGAAACAGGAAGAAAAAAAACAATGAAATTGAGGATACTGGTAATATCCTAGTTCCTTGCACACACAGAGTTATTTAATGTGAAGTCTCTGCAAATATCAGAGTTACAGCTTAATTCTTTTCTAAACCTGGAGACCTAAACCTTCACCATTTTTTTGTTTTAAATGGGGACTAGAGGTTCCATACTGTTTTGTTTGTTTGGGTTTCAGTTTTTCAACTAAAAATAGTAACACTTAAATAGGCTAAGATTTACTCACTCTGGCTATTCTTTCTGCTAGTCTGAATTTCTCCTACAGGAATAGACTGTAAAGCTGTCATAATCCTCTGAGCGATATCAGATAGAGGCACTTTAGAAGTCTCACATCCTATGTATGATGTGTGCTGTTCCATTTTTAAGATTAAACCTAAACACAGAACACACACAAATTATGCATGATACCAGAGTCACAGAACAACATCTGCACTTACAGTCTGTTGAAATTAAAGATAAAATATTGCGAACATGTTCAACCATTCAACCATTCATTCTCCTCACCAGAAAAGGACATTTCCTCCCTGACAAGCCTATTATGAGTATCTTAAGTAAAAACTTGCTAATTGTAATAACGTGCTAAAACCACTAAGTAAAACTTCTTTGAAAGTGTTTTAATACACTGATAAAAAAATTAAGCAGTCTTATTAAGTAAAACTAACTTCTAATTAAAAAAATCTGACAAATAAAACAAGAATTATCACTTATTTCCAAAATACGTCCCCTCTCCTCAGCATCTGTAAACTAGTCTATATCTAGCGTATACATACATTTACTGCTACTGGTGCTCAGATTTTATCAAAAAAACCAAAACAAACACCTTTCAAGTAACTGCCAAAAAAAAGCCAACAAAAGATGAAAGAATTAAGTATTACTATCATGACATACAAACATTAGTGATGTGTTGTTTCAGAAAATACCCATCATAAAAGACCTCTCTTCCTTGATTTTTGTATAATTGATGTACTCAAGTACTACTAAATACTAATAACATTAAAATAGTTACTATAGTTTATTTGTCAATTTAAGAAACATCTAAAGTCTTTATAAGCTTTGACTGCAGCTACTGGTGTTCTAAATTTCATCCTTTTTTGAAAAGCAGTTGCTTTTCCAGTTGACCTCTAGCAATATTTTATAACACACAGAAAATACAACACATATGGGAGAATCAGAAACAACAGTGTCCATGCTGATAACTTTGTTGACTTTATATAGATGAGAACAATGCATAAAATTTGTCACAAACAGAAGATAAATATCCAACACTAATATTTGTATGCAGATCCAAAGAGGCAGATCCATCAGGCTGCATTAGCATTGGCTGTATCTATCTAGCTCAAATTTTATAGCAAGCTTGCAAAAGGGAGAGAGAAGCAGAATGGCTTTCTTTTCCCTGACATTCCAGGAGTCAGAAGTGGAATCTCTCCCCATGTACAGCTCCTCCTAACTTTTTAAATTAAGAGCAAAGCTTCTTTCCTACACAGGGTAAAAATGCTCCCTGACTTCTCAGAGTGGGAAGCAGCAGTTGTAAAGCCTCAGGGGCATATCAAAATGAGAACCTAGCAGACTAAACATAAACAAGATGCTATGCATGAGAATAGGCCTAACCAATACACAGATTCACTATAAATACTGACAACACTGAACTGAATTTGTAGTGTTTGGCATTTAATAATAAACGCAATCCAGATATCAAGACATCCAATCAGTAAGTTAAAAATTTTTAAAACATTTAAAAATAAGTTATATTTACATAAAAGATAAAAATCTTCCATCAAAATAATTTTAACACTACTATTACTGAAGTTAAAGCTAATTTACTAACCATCATCAATATGGACAATGCTTGAAAGCAAGCACAGCTGATCCCAAAATATAAAAGACTGGAAGTTATCCTACTATAAAAGCCTATTTAGTTCTATTGGTATATTAGGAAGCTATATAAAAACCTGATAAACAGTATAACAATGCACATGAAAGCAGAAGTATGAAAGCATCAGGACTCTGAACTGAAATGCCTATCATTACAAATTATAGAGTAAACTCAGAAGTCCAAAAGGTAAATTCAAAATTCTTTTTCTTTGAAGAGCCCAGTATGAGCACGGACTGGTTTCAATGGAGAAGACAGGCCATAAGTTAAATTAAGACATATCAGAATGGTCTTAAAATAGATGGTCTCGGGACTTGAAACAAATTCCTGTACATATTCCAACACGTGTCTAACTAAACCAAATCATCTTAGGGGAACTGTAAGGGAATCACAGAGTATCTGCCCTGGAGAACTCTCCTCTTCAGAGGGAGCACATTACATTCACATTCAAAAATCTGGAATGCCTTCTCTGCATTTATTTTTCAGTTCACATATCAAAAGTATAAAACGTTCCTTTTTGTGCTATGTTATGTGCACTGGAAATCAGCATACAGGCTAGCAGAAGAGCAGACAATGTAACTCATTCAAATAACTGGTGTACTACTTCATATCAAGGAACTCTGACAAAACGGAGATTTGAACTTGGTGGGCAGATGCCAAAAGCCATAAAGCAGCATACAATCCAAATCTGGTAACTGTGGCAGCTAAACACACGTTGCAATGATAGATAAATGTTGGCCTTGATAAGCTAATCCTTATAATTCCAAAAACTTGTAGACAGTTTGTATTAACATGTTTTCCTTTCTTAAGGATACACTGAAGTTTAAATATTAAGAACTTCACCAAGAGTGAAATTCTAATCTTCCAGAGCACTGGCTTTAGCCTCAGCCTGCTGCTCAAGCTTCTCCACCATCTCTTTCAAGTGGTCTTCGTCTTTGAAAAAATACACATACAAGTCTCTTTCCATCTGATGCAGCTTATTGGACTCTAAAAAGTTTCTCTTTGACTTCACATCAGCAAGCAGATCCATAAGGAGTTGATTTAGTTTATTTAAATCACCTTCCAGCTGATGAAACTGCTCAGTAAGTTCCTAACAAAAAAATACAAGACAAAAAATTATTACTTTTATAATTTTAATACACTAGCTGAACTAGAAATATAAAAGACTTTCGCTTTTGGAAGTTAATTTCGTTTGTAAGTGAAAAGTCATCACAAAAAAAAAACAACCCAGAAACATGGGTGATAAGGGATTCCATTCAATTTACATAACTTTTGAGCTCCATGTAATGGAACTCACATCAGGTTATGAAAACATCATTTCATTTACTTGTTTACTAAACCAGATTAGTTAAGACGTAAGAATCTGGCTCTCAACTATATAGACAGTTGAATGACATTTTCAACCAGTAACACATCTTCATAGCTAGTCAAATCTTAAAAAAGAACAAAGAAAACCACCATCACAAAAAAGCCAATTTATTTTTACAATTAAATCATTAATTACTAGCTACAATTTTCCCAACTGTCATTCTTAGGACAGTTCAGTGTAAGCAGGCTAGTAATCTACTTGTACATTATTTCCTTATTACAGGAATTATTTTTCTTGATAAATGGTAGCAATAGAAAGAGATGTCACTATGCTTTAAGAGGTAACTTGGATCAACAGAAAGGTATTCGATTGGTTCAATACCATGTAATCCTAAATACGTATTGTTCCAATTACAAAGTTTCATTTTTTAACAAAAACTGTTCTATATGTTGCAAATTTTCTTGACAGATGGAAGTGTTAAATATATTTTCAAGTATTTAAGCAAGGAAGTATTATGTAACATCCCTCAATCCACTTTTGATATCTACAATTATTTAAAATCCATGAGTCACATTGAGCAACCCCTGTTCCCATTTAAAAGAGACTCTGAACCCAACACCTGGGAGCTGTGTAGCAAGACTGCCATACTACCACCACACTTCAAAATTCTGATATTCTTATTTTGTCCAAATGAGTCACCCACAGCCAGGCTTTGTAAGGGGCCAAACCATACTATTCAGGTGTTACAGGTAACGGGAAAAAAGTCTATCTGAAATAAAGAGGAACTT
Organism: Tetrax tetrax; assembly: GCA_009806455.1. Classification (NCBI taxonomy): domain Eukaryota; kingdom Metazoa; phylum Chordata; class Aves; order Otidiformes; family Otididae; genus Tetrax; species Tetrax tetrax. Next base: position 125,857 of record WHYT01016955.1, read on the forward strand.
AAATGAATTTTCCAGTGAGATCATGTCCAGACGACCTACTTCCCACACCATAAACTTACTAGTAATACAGAACTATTCATACCTTTGAAAATAATTTAAAGTTAGATGCAATGACATGCTCAGAAACAACAAGTTTTTACCTGCCAACATTTACAAAATCCAGTATTTGCTAAGAACAATGTAAATATTGGGCCTATCATCATTATGCTAATAGATTTGTTACTGACATGTAGGAGCCAGTTTGTGTGTCCACAGACTGCGTACTACATTTTTGTCAGTAAAAAAAACCATGACACAAATGAATGTAACAGTTTTAATAACTAGGTAAGGGCTTACCTGACTACTGAGCTGTACCTGATTTCCTCCACGATACAGACTATCATGAAGAGTATCCACATCACTTTTTAGCTTGGACGAAAGGAGAGACTGTTCTTGAGAAGACGCTGCTAGCTGATCTTGTACTGCAGCACAGTCCTGCTTTAACTTCCGAGCCATCTGCTCCAGCCTTTCATATGTTTTAAACAATTGTTGTTTTTTAGTATCTCCTTCCAGAAGCTGATACAGCCTGTAACAAATGAAGTTAGACACACAAGCATTTTTAAGTCTCCTAATTCCTGTCATCATTTGTCAAGAGAAAACATTCACGTTGAGAAGTCAAAGGACTAGTAAAGGGTACTCTTCCTACACTGCTGTACCTCCCACTGATTTTATGAGTCTGTCTATACATAGCTAGTATGTGACTAAAACGACTCCAAAATTTTCAATATTAAATTAACAGCAATTAAATACCAAAGTAACAGTTGGTAAGGACACAATGAATGCAAACAGAAGCTGACAATTTGCTTTTGACAACTATTTCCTGACACTTCGAGGACTGTACAGTAAGAGACAAATTTTTTTTAAGTGCTGAAAAACAGCAGACTTCTGTGGTCAACGAGAAATAATAGAAACCTTCATAAGATTTCAAGCTTACTGGAGTATTTTCCATTATCTTTGAAAAGTGCTAAGAAATTCTCCAATTAGTTACGAGTCATGCAAAAGACAGCAATATATCTATATCACACTGTACCCTTACACTTCATCAGGGATAGTCTAACTATTGCAACTTTGCTAGGTTGCTACTACCACCTCTGCATATTAAAATCTCCAGGAGTTGAGCCCCAATATAGAATCAGAGTAGCTTTAATAAGAGGAGGAGCTATATTTCAAAAGTAACGAAGTTTCTTTCAAGTGTCTTCTGCTTACAAACCCTTGACAGTTTCTAACTCTTTCAACTTCCTTTCCCTTTTTAATGAAAAAAGTGAAAAAATAGCCAGACAACATTCAGTGATTTGCACACTTCATAATAAACTTGAGATAAAATGTTACAAGTTGCCAGTGCAAACACACAATGAGAACAAAATTTATGCTGCCTAATTCTTGCAGTTATTCACTGTGCAAGACCATACTCAGCTATCATTTAACAACTATTAAAACCCACTTAAAGCATCATTTTAAATAAGGAGGAAAAGTCTGACATGAACACACCTATAATTATACAATACGCCTTATCAAAATACTTAAAGAGTCTTCAAGCGACAGCAACGCAGTACACATTCTGACTGTATCCCTTGAGCTACAAGGAGATTTAATTACTTAGATAGTGAAAAAATCAGACTCTTATATGGCTGACAGGACACTGAAGACAGACAGCAAATCGAGCAATAGAAATGAGCTAAACACATTTCATATATTGTCAGAGTCATTCTTCTCCTCTACCACACAGAAATTCTTGCAGACTAAGCTGGAAAGGCCAAGCATATAATTTAGGAAATCATTGACAGCTCTCTACAACAACTTTCAAGAGGTCCTAGATCACGACATGATATAAGACAAGTTTAGCTTTAAATATTCATTACATCCTGGATATTGCTTGGGAACACTTCAGCAATATTAACAAGATTGGTAATTGCACAGTTTTTCCTCAGGCAAATCTGAAAATTTCAAAGGATGAGCAAGAGACAAGTCTCATATCTTGAAGGCTTCAGTTCTGGAGAATTCAAAATACTAATTAGCTGTAACAAGTAACTAAGAACTTAGTAACAGAAAAGGCTAAGCTTGTCTAACCCTTTTTCTCCCCAATATTATTTCAAAGTAAGTCAAAGTTCAATAGCGATGCTTACCTGCAAGAGAAACCATCCTTTGAACTAATAATGTTTCTGGGCTTTGCACGCTGAGTTTGCTCAGTTATCACTTGTAGTCTCTGTTGCAACTCATCGCTGCTCTGTTTCAGAGATTCTACCAAGCTCTCAAGTTGACAGCAGATCTCCTTATGTTTCTTCAACTCCATTTCACAGGCTAGCTCAATAAGTTCAAATGATGCTTTCTGTCTTACCAAATGCCTGCATATTTCATCTTGTCTTGAAGCATAATAGTCCTGCCGGGCAATCTCATGATCCAAGTATCCTTTCACCACCGGCATGCTCAAAAGCTGTGCTTTCTCTTTCAGAAGGGGAAGCAGCTCTTCGTTGTTTATCCGAGTTATTTCTTGTTTAATTGTTGAAATGTCAGCATTTAAGCTAGATATTTTGGCATCAAGGTTTTCTTGTTTTCTAATATCCTGCATGAAGCAAAATATTTGTCAGTTCCTTCATGGTTCCCCCTAATCCCCTTCCTAACACATTTCTTCAGTTCACACAAGATTCATGTACTTATGTTACTTTAAAATCACTGCATCTTTTGTATCTACAAAATTAAATGAAAAGTCCACTAGCAGCTTTACAGAACTTTACAATGTAAGGTAAATATAGATTTTAGAAGTAGGTATCAAATGCATGTATTTCAGTAAATAGTAATTTCATTCCATTGCAGGGCCAGGAAACAGTTTATTGGGAAAAAAATAGAAGAACTGTAATTTTACTTTGCATGCAGATTTCAGGTATGTCTAACTGAAATTTCACATGCAAGCATAGTTTTTTTATATTCAGTCAAATGCCTATTAACTCTGCTATCAGAATCAATCTTGTTCAAATTACTCTAATCCATCAAGTCCTATTTGCTCATCATCCATAAACAAAAATATACAAACTGGCATGATGACTCAAGTTAGTCCATGACTGGCATAAGCTAACATTTTTCTTTCTGTTACTACTTCTTCACATTCTTAAATTTCAGTAGTTTTATCTGCCCATCACTCATTTGTTGAGAGATTTCTGGGGCTTCAAGTACCTGATTCATTTATTTGATGTTTAAAAAATGTCACCATAATGTCATCATATTACAAATACTTGAGTTTCAAAAAAGTCAGTGAACTAAAATTTTTCAAGTTTAGGCTACGGAATGTAAACAGGAATACATTTATCATATTAGTTCCTCAATACCACAAAACTTCAATCAAAGTTAAGCTTTTGTTGTACAAACAACTGAGAGCCACATATAACTTGAAATTTCAATGTTAAACTAAACTAGAAAGGTACTAAATTGTAGGGGGTTTTTTATGCAGTAATTCTGGAAAGTAGAACTAAAGGTACTCTGCCATACCAAGGACTTTCTAACTATAGAAACTGGAGCTATATGACAAGGCAAGTTTTGTAAGACTAAAACTTCATAAAAGTGCAATTTTACTATGTAAAAATAGGTGAAATAACAATAACTCAGCAATTCCTTTTACTAGATCCAGATGAACATGTCTGCCTGTTTAAAACTCCTCTACCTTCTGTCACCTTTTGTGGCTTACCTTGCTGTTTAAGGACTCCAGCATGTTCTCTGCACATTTTATAGCTGAATTCATGCTCTCCTCTTTAGCTTGCATCTGAATTAGCTGATGTTGAGCACAAATATACGCTGTCTGGAGCCTGGCCAACTCCTGACTCTCTTCACAAACTTCATTAGTCCCATCACAAGTGTCTTGTTTGCTTATATCTGCAAGCTGAAAGCTGCCGTCATTTGAATTTTCAACCCATTCAGACATACCTTGATAAAAACTGTTTTTTATATATGAGGTAAGTGCTGCAGTGCTTTGTTCTTCCAGAGACAAATATTTATCCAAAGAAAGCTGTGAAAAAAAAACTGGCTGTGGACTTGACCCTTGTTCTGAATCTGGAGCAGTGAAGAAAGAGGCCAGTTTCTTAGCTGCATCCGTAAGAGCCAGCAGTTCATCATTAAGCTTATTATTTGCTGCAGTAAACACTTGCAATCCTTCTTTCAAATCTTTATGTGCTTCCTCCTCTCTGCTTTTCAATGTTTGTAACACATGACTGTTTGCAGAAACCATCATTTGAAGCTTATTATGACGATGAATTTGAAGTTTTTTTAACTTCTGAAGAGTCTGAAGCTCATCCTCTAATTTCTTCAGTTCCTCCTCCTCCTCCTCTGGGCTACTGTTCTTTGAATCCATGGGCTTCAAGGTTTTAAGGACGTCATCCAGTGCATTTCCTTCCAAAATAGGCTTACCAGACTCAAGAAGACTATCAAAATCTTGCAGTTCTTCTTCTAATACCACATACTGCTCATTTACATTTCCACAAAACCACTCCAGAAACGATTTGTCTTCCGAGGACTCAAACAGCCAGTCAAAATCTTCTCCATTAAGCTCATCAGCTTTTGGATATCCAATTTTCTTAAGAGTTTCCACAAAATCATTTCCACAGCTCATGATTAAATATTTTTGTAAGCAGAAAAGATCCAAATACATGAAAAAATCTGGGGTGTTATTCCAGTTGGAAATATTTCGTCATTTAAAATGACTATTCAGTATTTTAATTTTAAAAGTCTGCACAGGAAAAAGGAAGTGTCAGATCACACCAAAAAACTGAATGCTATTCTGGAGTAGAGTGGCTATTCAAAGACTAGAAACCAAATTCTATTTCAGGGATGTCTCAACATATTTTGTTCATCAAATCAGGACACATATTTTTACATCAATTAAATCCCTGATCTTTGCAGACACTTACATTTTTCCTTAATTCACACTAATTTACTATTAAAATATACTACTATAATTAATTTTAAAGCAACAGGTACTGAGTAATTAATTGGCCTGCAAAAGTGATTTACTTATATAGTTTTTCTCACATTAAATAAAAAACCCCACTCACAACCATTTTAACTCTTCCAAAATGAAAGGAGCTTTCAGCATGTTCTAAAAACAAAACTAAAATGACGTTACACTGCACTTCAAGATCTTGCTTATAATTTTTTTTTTTTACTTCAGCAGCAAGCAGAATCTTGTCTTCTAAACTTCCATTATAAAGCTCCCTCTGAAAATGGAACAAGAAATCCTTTAACATAAAAATATCTCAGCAAAACAACGCAGGTTTTTGATCAGTTATAATATATGTAATCTATATTGTGATTTGTGAAAACAGTCACAGCTTAAAAGTTACAAGAAAATGGAGTTTGCTGTTTCCCAGCAAACAAATCATCAGCTTTGAGATTCTAACGTGGTTGCAACAGACAGCAAAGAAAAGGATAAACTAACAAGAAAGTCAGCAAGCCTTATCTGCAATACTCTGGTAATAGCCAGGGGCTTTGTGGTTTTTGGGGGTTTTTTTTTTAGTTTGGTATTACTTAATACTTTGCTTCCAGAAGCTACATTCCACCAGAAAACTCCCACTTTGCCAGCCGGGCTTGGGGGCGTTAAGTGCTGAACAAGTAAACGCATCCTCCTGAAATTCCGTGCGTACTTAATTTATCTTAAGAGTTACAGATTATAAAAGAAATAGAATTCGTTATTCAAGTTCCACGTCACAGGGCAGCCTTCCAACCGCCCTCTGCCTTCCACGCTAAAAAAGGGCTACCGTCAAATAAAGAAATAAAAAGGAGGGCACACAGCTTTACGGATGTCTATGCAGACCATTACGGCACGCTGACACTGCCGCTCAAACCGCCATCAAACACTAGAAAAAAACATCTTCGGAGCCCCGAGGAAGCCGCCCCACGATCCCCGTCCCCCGCACGAGTGCGGCCCGCAGGGGCTTTCCCCCAGCGCCGCGGAGCCCAAATGCCCGCCGGCCGCCTCCCGGCTCTGTGGCAGCCGCTGCCTACACCCCCAAGGGTAAGAGCCGACCCCGAGCGGGACCGGGCGGGACGAGGACCCCCGACCCCGCACCCCCCTCGATACTCACCGCAGCGCTCTGCCTCCGCGACCGCTCGGAGGGGAGGCGGAAAATGGCGGGAAGGCCGGGGAAGCGCCGCCGCCGCGTCCCCGCCCCGGGCAGAGGGAGCCGGGCGCGAGCCCCGCGCGGGAGGGGGCGGGGCCGCCGGCCCTGGCGGCGCCAACGGCTCGAAACGCCCGCCACGCGCGCCCCCGCCGCGCCACCGCCCAGGGGCCGACGGCGCCTGCGCGCACGCGCCCCTCCCTTTCCCCCGCCTCTGCCCGCCGCCCTTCCGCAGGGGCGCCCGCCCGCGCAGGCGCGCCTCGCGCCAACGGGCGAGCGAGGAGCCTGCACGGGGATTGGCCGGAGCCGGCCCGCTGACCAGTGACGTAACGCCGGCGGGTGACCCTCGCGGCCCCTCCCCGCAGGCTGCTCCCTTCTGCCCCTGTGCCGACATGGCCGCCGCTTGTCCCGGGGAATGTGGGAGGGAGGGGAGGAAAGGGGAGGGGGGAGACCCGACGGCAATTTGATGTTGCTCAGCTGTGACCAAAACCAGACCTGACTGGCCACCAGCTTCCCTGAAGCTGGGAGACAGGGCTAATGGTGGCCACCAGCCCTCTGTCCACAGTTGCCCTATTAGTGAGTCGTCCCTGCCTAGGCCTTTTCGTGTTTTTCAGAGACTTTATGTCCATGAATTTGTCTAATCCCCCTTTTGAACACGTTGATACCCGCCAAAACTGCACAAGGCAATAAATGCCAAAACGTCACTACCTGCTGCTTAAAAAAAAGCACTTTCACAATTGTTTTTTAACCCTCTCCTAATTGCATCAAACAACCATCAGCTCTAGAATTGTAGGATTTGGTGAATACCACCTCTTGCATTTGCCTTATCTTCAGCCTTCATCGTAACTCTGAAACCACAAATAAATTTCCCAGTAGCTCTGAACTCTCCAGTTTGGAGATTTCTAAAATTTGTCCTCTGCAAAGCAAGTGCTCTGTTCCCCAGTGATGTCAGTTGTCCTCCTCCGTGCCTTCTATAACGTCGCTGCGCTTTGCTCGAGGTGCAGGGACGGGACGGCACACAGTCCTCACGGTGTGGGTGCACCAAGGCTTCCTACAGAATCCTTGTCTCCAACGCCCTTCCTTGCAACGCTCCCCGTTTTCTTGGCTTTTTGGCTGCTGCTGCTCACGGAGCCACCAGAAGCCTCTTGGCAAGGACTGCAGGACCTCTTCCGCATTGTGAGGGCTGGTTCCGAGTTGAGCATCGTGTAAACTTTTCACTGACAGTTTGAGCATCCTTTATCAGCCGCTCCTCGAGCTCAGCCATCTTTGTTTCCTGTTTACACTTCACATGCCATGTTTTTCTGGGCTTCCCCACTTGCCTTGCAATATCCTCCTTAACTTTCTCATCGAGTCATTCAGGGGGGAAGTTTGGGCCATGGTTTTCTATTTGTATCAGACATTTTACCTAGTACAGTGTTTTTTAAGCCTTCTGGGTGTTTGTAGACTTCTTTCTTTTGAACTGCTCATTTAGGGTTTTCTGGCATTTTTGCTCATTTTTGCATAGGTCATTTTCTTAAAATTGAGTATCACTTTGATGTATTTGTCTTGCTCTCTCTTCTGACAGTGTTAAGTTTAATTATATTGTGGTTGCTACTATGGAGCAGCTCACCCACTAATAGTTCCTGATTTATGTCCTCTGCACTGCTGAAGACTGAATTCAGAATGGTATTTTTTTTTCCTTGTGGTTTCTAAGGCCAGTTATTCTAGAAAGAAATATTTATTGCATCCAGAAAGCTTATCTCTACAGGCATTGACCCAGTCTGTATGTGGGTGGTGGAGCCCTCCCACTACACGTCCTAAATGTGCAGCTTCTCTAATCTCACTTAATGCAATTGTTGAAATGAATCAACACAGGGAAATGAGCAACCTCGCAGCTCAGCACAGCTAAAACTATCTCGCACGAGGTTTTCTAGATCAAAATCAGCACCTGTATCACCTACAAAGTGCAGTGTGTTGGTTTCTGGTATAATGTGGTCTGTGAAAGACACTCTTTTAAATTAAACCGTGACCTGGCAGTGAGTTCTCGTGGGTAAAAAGAGCTGTAGTGTTGAACTCCTCCCCATCAGATTACAGCCTGATATGCAGTTTAGGCTAGCAGAAGTTTCCAAATCATCTTGCAGATAGAGTGCGTTGCCTCTTTCCGATGAGGAAGGAACAAAAGCATTCAGTAGCTTACTTCGTAAGATGATGCCATTTCAATTCAGTCAGTTACTTGCACTAAAATCAACTTGTCCTACAGAGGTATTTTGGAGGCTTGTGCTTCACAGTATTGGGGCTTTTACGTTTTATAAATATCAGTTTTACTCATACAAAAAATGCCTGAGTAAAAGCAAATTTTAAACACCTGTAAAACTTTCTAAAATTCTGCTCTCTTGAGAGCAGTTCAGCTCTGCTACTGAAGTCCACATCCTAGATGAAAGAAGATGCATCTGATAAAAAAATTGTCTATCTCTTGTCTATCAGATTGTCAATCTGGATTGCTGCAATTAGTGCCTGCAGTTCCCTGTGTGACCGGTTCCTCTCCCTCTTTCTGGACTCACACGCATACAATGTCCCACCTCCCTCGTGGCCTTTCACAAAACCTACGTCCCCATCTGTTTAGCTTGGCAAGCAGGACTATATGCTTATTCTGTAGCTGGTTTGGAGCTCCATACGTGCTGGCCAGTAGCCACCTCTCGAGCTCAACTGGGCCAGCCTTCAGGCACAGTCAGTGCAGGAAATTATTTATTTCTCTTTCTACCCAGACATGGAATTTTCCTGGAGGTTTTCACCACGGATTATCATTGCAGCCTCCATCCTATCTCTGCATTGTCAAATTTGGTGAAAATTAGCCTGAAGGTTCAAAAGTTATCAAGGAAAGGAGGAGGGGAACAGATGGACAAAAGAGGAGTTGACAGACGCATGATCTCATAATCCCCGCTGGCATAGGAATTCAGGCTAGAATTGAAACATTTTAGGTCAGAACATTGTGCACTTAAACTTCTCATTTTGAAAGAACAAGCCTTTAATGTGAAACAAATTTTCATTTGTTAGACCATCGATCGGCTGTTAGGGCAGAGATTAAACAACAGCCTTTCCCTACCAACGTGTTACAAACGTATCTTCAAAATTTCTCACAGCCCCTTTCCCCACCCAACCACAGTCCCATGTGCTTCAGTGTTTGCTTTTGCAGCTCCTTATGGGTCAAGATTGTTTCCCTCTGATTCATTTTTTCTTGGTTGTGTTCAGTCAAAACATAATTACAGGCTTACCTTACCCTTTTTTTCCATTCTGGGAGCAGTTGTTTTGCATCTGTGTCTGAAAACCGGAGAGGTTGCTCAGATAGCATATGCCTTTACAAGCCATTTTATGGTGGATTCCAGCAGATTAAGACATTGACATTTCCGCAAGGATGTCTGCAATCTCTGCACTGTTCCACCGATGCCATGTTGCCTTTGTTCCACTGCAAAATACGACATGGTTGTGCCTGGTACCTCAGACGCTATTTTGGCCAAGGCTGTAAAGAACAGGCGAGCAGCGCGGTTGCCATCACGTCGGCATTGCAGCTGGCCAGTATCAACCTTCCCACTGGGATACATCTGCCAGAACTCTTATAAAAAAGTGTTTTGCTTATTACTGCTTCGGGGTTTCGTTTTGTTTTGTTGTGTGAAAGAAAAAAAAAAAAACAAACCCCACAGAGAAGACATGAAAATAAGTTTTTAGCTGATGAACTGTAACAGCGCAGAAGCTTTTTCATTTTGCGTCATATTGCACATCTGCTCGCAGCAGCAGGATGTTAGAGGTCCCCGCTGCAGATTGCTGGAGTACCAACCACTCTTTGGAAACACCCTGTCCTAAAAGGTAATTCATTGCTTTAAGCAAATTTATATTCTGCATTAAGCACAGCTTTTGAAGTGCCATGTGAACTTTCGTTACAACGAAGTCAGAAGACAGAAATTTGGCACCAGCTTGTTTTCTCTCACAAGCGCGTGTATCTTCTCTCTAGAGGAATGGTAGATTTCATTCTGAGACTTTGTATTCCCAGAAAAGCAAGTCAAAGTGATCAGTTTTCCTCAGCTTTGTTGGATGCAATGCCATAAATAAAAAAGAAGTGCCTACATGTTTGGCCTAACACTCCTGGTGTATTTAGACATAGGATGCACAAGGTGATTTTTTTCTAGGAAATTGTTTACTCCATTTTGGATTAAAACCCTGAGCAGGGCTGATCAGCTGGGCGGTCTGCAAATGGATTTTGTTTGTAAGAAAGCAAACCCTTGTGTGGGAATGTACACTAGGGCTCAACAGGGGCCTCGGCAGGGACCCCGAAGGACCCGCCTGAGCCCTGCCGCTGCCTGGCGCCGCTCCCTCTCTCCCATCAAACTCCAGCCGGCTCCTCTCCAGTGGGGCAGTGGTTCCTTTGCACAGCAGGGACACAGGAGAGCAAGCTTTCAGGGGGCTTCTACAGAGCTGCGTCCTCAGCCTGGGGAGTGTAAAACCACAGCGGGCCGAGGGAGACCAGCTTCCTACCAGCAGCAATCTTGGCTATTCCAAACCCAGCTCTTCTGGCAGCAGCGATGCCGGCCCTCCACTCCTCTCTCCACCGCACCATAACCATAGCTTTCTCGCCGTGCCACGGTCCTTAAAAACACTGAGTTATTCACAGTTTCTAGAATAATAATAATAACTGAGAACTTTGCCATTGAAAACACTTTAAACTGCTTCTTTCAGAGGAAGCCGATGCTTATATTGTTATGAATTTAATTATAATTTAAGGTTCTTTTCAATTTAAATAGGCTTTGACAAAACATTTTCATCAGCAAGGCAAGCTTTGGGAATTTTATATTTGAAAAACAAAATGAGGAACCTTACTTTTCTTATAAACAAGTTGTAAGACATTACAGATGTCAGGAAAGAGGCTGTACAGGTCAGAAATTGTACAGGATTTACAAAAATGGTGCCACCACACTTGTCGTAATTCTGTTACCCCGTGCAATTCTTGTGCTGAGAAAAGAGGTGCTGTCTCAAAATACAGCACTGCTTAAAGCTTAATACAACTTTTTTCCTGTTGGAGATTAATTCATAAGGTAGTGATGTGCTGGATTGTATTTTGTGCTTATTCTGTGATAGCAGTAATTTCAAAGAAAGCTTTGCTAAAGCAAAGTTTACTATACTTTGCAAAGGAATATTTTTACTGATTCAGCAGCTTAGCTTATTTGAATCAAACATAAACATATTGACAAGTTACTTGCCATGCTTTCAACTTAAAACTACTATTTCTGTATTTTTAAGACATTGCTGTATTTAAGTGCAACATGCTTGACAAACTGGAACAAAAACCAGTGGCTGTCACACACTACAGCTGGGAGTATAATGATGCAATTTGCAAAAGCTTTTCAGTTCTGTCCCTCCTCTCATCTCTGCCAGTAACGAACTAAAATGCTCATTTTTGTCTGGCTGTACCTCACTTGTGATGTGACTTTCATATTCGACAAAATACACATGCAGAACTTGTAGGCTGCCTTTTAATGCTTTTTTTTTTTCTGTCTTGTACAGAGCTGGAATGATTTCAAGTATAATTACTTAGAACAGACACTAATGCATTTCAATTTGCACTTTGTTTTACAGGTTGGTTTGTCTTCAGAAATGTAATAATGGAAATTTATACAGCAATAACATTAAATTTATACGGCAAATAACGTTAATGACTATTGGGGTTGCACTGGGCCAACATACGTAAAAGAGCTTTAATTTAAATAGCACTCCAGCCTTCGTACCATACTATTAATTTGAATTGCTAAAACTCACTGAGCTCCTTATGAAAGAGTCATTAAGCTTATATGAAAAGATTTGCAAAGAGAAGAAACGCTATGCACAAAAAAAACAAATGATGAAAAATTAGAAAAAAAAAATGAAAACCACAGCAAAAAGGTATAAAAATTTGTATTTATATTATGATGAGATAATGATACAACACAATACTCTGTGTGCTACAGAAGGTAGCGAGCACCATGTACGTGCAAACAAATGAATCTGTACAGTATAATACATCTCACAGACCATGAACCATTCCTTTGGCTCTGGGACTCACTGGCTCTGGCACAGAACCCACTCCCTAACACCTTTAGGCAACAATTTCACCAGTAAACAGCAGAAGGCTCTCTGTCAGTGCTTCACGTGCACCAAATTTCATCACTTGAAAATCCATATTGCACGGACCCCTTCGATGACAGAAATCGCGTGTCCCCACATTTTACACCTCTCGTGCAAAATGGAAGGAAGGAATTCTGAAATTGGCGTGCCTTCACTCTGCTCTGCCAACAGGCGAGTCTCTGGCTGGACGTGCCTCCCCAGGAATCCTTTGGTGGGGTTAATTTACAATACTTCAGGTAGAAAAAACAGTCACGGTGGCCAAATGGTTTCTGGTCTTTTCTGTTTCACATATCCCCTGCATTTTAATTCCAGGTAGTTACACGACACACTCGGATGTTTCTTTTGCAGCTACCAATTAACAACAGTGCATTGAGTCAGCCACTTAAGCAAATTGGCTCATTTCTTTGCTGGTGAAATTAATTTCTGAGTGTTTGCCCCATTAGCACTTGTAGGCAATATAGCTCTTCCTTAAGAGTATCTAACGGGATTCAATTCTCCTTCCACCAGTTTTGGAAAGTGCAAGTTAGTGGATTAAATATCAACACTGTTACTGGCTCTTACCACACACAAAACCAGCGGCCTCTAGTAGTGAAGAAAATAATTCACAGATTTCTGAGAGAGTAATCTGTTTTGTAGACATTCCTTTATCAACACTATCACTAAACAGAAGTGTATAAAATTAATATTCCTTCATTAAAACATGTGATGATGTGTTTCTTTTTAAAAATGTGGGGTTTTTTCCAAGGCTGATCTGTGAGGATGACAAATGCCACCAGTAATTTTCAGTCTCCTCTGAAGTTGGTAAAATGGTGAAATAATCACTTTTCAGCGTAGCAGAGACTGCTGTAAGTACCTCCAAGAAAAGCAGAAGTACATCCTGTGGCTAAACACGCCCCGGGGCTGGGAACATGAGCAGGTCTGCACGCACACCCAGCCTCACCTCTCCCCATTTCCCACTTCTGGCATTTTAAGTTCATCCACTGAAATGGGTGATGCAGAGTGCAGAGGAGGATGCTCAGAATTCTGGTATTTATCACAGTATCTTATTTGTAGATCAATAGAAGTAACTATTTTTTTTTTTTACAAAATGATGTTAGGCTGCGTGTGCAGCTGAACTCATACACATCTATGTCAAGAAAAATAACACCATTTAAGGTCAGGAAAAGTCTTACTTCTTTAAGTTCGATGCAAGCTTTCAATTTTTTTTTTTTCATCCCAAATCATTCACTAAGAAATCAGTATTTAGGATAGAAACTCATCTATAAACACTGGGTGAAAAAAAAATCTGTCCTTCTCATGGATTTTGGGGAGCCTTTTTACTTCTGCTTTAATCCAACAAAACACACTCTGAACAGTTCGGTTTTGCACGAGACAATAGAGGATGCAGGCTCTGGGCAGCAATGTGTTGTAGCTTCTACTGGCCAAACCCTGCTCTTCTCAGAAGATAAATAAACCAACCTCAGTCAGCCCAGGAGGGCGCAAATTGGGCAGAGAAAGGATGGGTGTGAGGGACGATTCATCCTCCTAATTGCAGTGGAAAATCTGCAGGAAAAAAATGAACAAATTTAGGCTGGGGTTTTTTTTTGCCTCTCCCCTGTGATGGCAGAGAGTGCGCTCACAGAGCTGGGGGAAGAGCTGACCAGGAATGAAGAGGCGTACATCCTCCCAACACCTGCGTGCTGCGAGGGAAAACCCTGCCTGTCCTCTCCCAGCAGGAAACAGGCCAAACCTCTGCGTCACCATAAAAAGAACTTCTCGATGACTTCATCCCTCCAGTGCCTTTTCCACAGAGGAAAAGACCCAGCAGCCCTGTAATCTTGTCCCTACTCCTTTTCCCGTGCGGTAATTGCAGAGAGAAGAGGTGAACTGGGCAGGGGTGTCTCCTCTCCGGCTCAAAGCACGGTGGTGACACAGACGGAGGGCTGCCGAGGCGGTCGGTAGCGTTTAACCTCGCAGCAAGCAGTGCGCTTTTTGCAGGCACGCCGTGATTACAGATACAGTTGCGCGCGCGCACATGGATGCATGGCATGCGTGCACACACACGAAGCACACACGCAAATATCCAGCTTAAAAAAAAAAAATAATAATAAAACTAGAACGCTGTTTGCATCCCAAGGTGCTATGGCCACAGGCAGCGCTGCGCTGGCTGCTCCGCAGCAGGTGAATCGTGTCCCTAAAGGAACGTCAGCGCCCCGATTGTCACCGCGGGTCGGCCGGGGCGGGGCTGGACTGCAGCACTGCTCCGGGAGCGGGCAGCCACCCAAACGCGCCCCCGAACCCGAACACTGAACACTTGAAACAGTGGTGCCGTTGCCTTCAGCCGGGCTTCTTCTGTCTGAGCTGCAGAAAAGGGGGCTGCGCCTGAAAACACCACCTTAAATTGGGCTGTGCTTGAGGGAGAACGGCACAGGCAGTATGGTGTCATTTTTCTTTACCAGGATAATAGCCCCCAGCTGTAATAACTGAAAAAGTAAAAACAAATAAACCCTTTTCATTTCCACTCAAGATTATTCGAGTAATTTTTATTGAAAATATAAGATCTACAAAGCCATGGATACCCAGCGTGGAAGAACTCATTAAGTTAGCACATTCATCTTTAAAAGGAAAATTTCAGGTCGACCTAAGGTACAATAATGTTCAATTTAAAATCTCGTTTTTCCTTCTGTAAGTTTCAAATCTCTTTTCATTAGGAGGTTCTGTGCAAGAGCTGCTTGTCACGACAGGAAACACTTTACAATTCATGAATGTGTTCATTATATAATAAATGAACAGCAACAATATACTAGCCTGTTTTGTTTTTTTTCCTGTTAACAGTCGTGTGTTAAAGTAAACTCTTATTTTTTTTTTTTCCATGATTTGGAAATTAGTTACATATGCACCAAAGGAGCTAGTAATTTCTGCTGCTTGTCAGCTACACACAATGAGTATATTGCTGTGTGCTTTCCCCAACAACGAGGATTTTAGTAATATGCAAGGTGTATAGAACAGAATACCAAAACCTGCATCACAGAAAAGGTTAATTGTTTTCTTATTCAGCTGCCAGAGTTTATAACCTTAGGCCCCTCCCCAGAGCCAAAGTAGGGGTGGCCGTCCATTAGGTTATGTAAATTAAATGTATACATTTTCCTTGTTGGCAAGTTCCAAGCGGTAAGCGAGAGTGCAAACAAGGATCTGTAAGCTGCCACAAAATGTATTCATATTTCTACTCTGTGTTTTAAGAGCCAAAGGGAGGACACGTATGTCAGATGTTGAAAGAACAACTGAATCTTTGTTTTTGATCATTATGGTCAGTCTGTCATGAGGTCTTGTACCCGAACGCTAAAAATGGCACCGCACTTGGACGTCTTACACAGTGCGTTTGCGTTTCCCTAGCCACTGAGCACTGGTCTCACAGAGACCCTGACTTCACATGCTAACAAAATACAGATTCGGGTGCTGAAGAATCCAAGGGAGCGCTTATACAGAGACAATTAACCCTCGCACCAAAACCTAACGTAATGATTTTACTTAAAGCCACGCTGAATCAGTTGTGAGAGGGTGCCGGTATGAATGCACCCCTCTGCTTCATCCGTAAGAAGTGGACAACTGACCATTCGGACAGAGGGTCTTGAAACAAAGCTTAGTTGTCCTTTAAACAATGAAAAGGAGAGGCATACATAAATGGTCACCAAGGCACAATATGACAAAGGTGAAGAGTCCCTGAGACTCTGGTCTGGGTCTGTACCATTCCCCTCCCTATACAAGTAAATGAGAACATTTAGGAAAATATAATACAAAATCTCTTACAGGAAATATAGACTACACTTGCTAAAATCACTTCCCTAAAAGTGTTTATAGCTTTTTTCTTTTTTTTTTTCTTTTTTTTCTTTTTTTTTTTTTCATCTTTTTTTTTTTAAAAGACCTTCTTTAAACAGATAATGCAAAGACTGGTCCATTTTTTTCTTACCCGGCAAGCCAAGCTCTAATGACTTCACTAAGCAGAAGTTGTATTAAAATACATCTTCGTAGTATTGCTACAATTTGGGTAAATATGTTCTGAACAGCTTGATGAGTACTAAATAAACTTTGCTGTTTTACAGCATACATTTTAATTTTTTTTGCACTTTTTAAAGAATAGAAAATGCAATTATAGTGTGCAAAAGAAAAAAAAAAGAGATTAATTATCTTCTAGCTGAATACTGTAATTTTAAGCCATGCCTTCCATAAAAATGTATTGACGTGTAAATAGAAGAAAAGAAAAAAAAATACAAGCAAACAGAGATTTCATTTCCTTGCGAGGAAAGATTAACTATCACAAACTGGATCACTTGAGTTCTGTATTCTTCAGACAAAGAAATGAAAAAAAAACAACCCAAAAAACCACTGAAATGCTTCAAATGTCATCCATTCCACGGTAACAGGTTAAAATTGCAGTGTTGCTTTCTACTACTCCTATTAACATGGACAGAATGATTTTGCTGCTGGTTGGATACTGAATACAAAAAAGCAAAAGAAAGTTGAGATCATCCCACATGAAGTCATTATTAGAGCTGGCTTTTCCCCCATTTTGAAGTACAGTAGTGACTTGTAAATATGACCTTTTCTAAAGATCATCTGAGATTTGAAGATTTATCTGCCTGCTTCACCCAAACAACTGCTAAAATAATTTATTCTATAGAGCCCGCTATACAGCGTTCAAAATGGTTTGGGTTTTTTTCATGAAAAAAATACCACAAAAAGTAGGGTTAGGTTTTCATCTCTCCGAATCACTAGCACATTGTAGATGCCATTTATTCTTCCATGTTTGAAAATGGTTTCTGCAAAATCAAAATAACTGTCAAACTCCCTTACGCCATGCTTCCAACAGTTTGAATTAATACTTCTTGAATGGAATGACACAATTTATTTTCTTTAATTTGCAATATGGCTACATGAAGCTAGCTTTAAGTCACAACTGTACCTAACCACAGTTCTCTGCAGCAAACCCATGATTTACAATATCTAATATTGTGGTTACAGTGCAGGGAACCGTGGGTAAGAAACCTCCATGTCAGAGTACTGTGGTTGGGGTTTCCCGGAAGAGTGGCAGTTGACACCTCTGGAATATTCATATATAAGTGCTTCAGTCAGATGGTCCTGAGTTGAGCGGGTAACTCAGGCACTATGAGAGCCTGGCATTCAGTCTGCGGGAATGTGTGTAACCTCCGTCACTCGAACCGCTTTGCAAACTGTAGTGGTCTTCAGCATCACTGGCACTTCCAATACTGTCCATTTCACCTGGAGTAAACTCCATTCCTTCAATGTCTACTTCTAAAGAAAACATAAGAAGGCACATTTTCAGAAAGGTGGCGGTTGTAGCAAGTAACCACGGGCCAGTATTGCCTGTGTCAATCAATGCTCAGGTGAAACCTGAATCATACTTCATTTTCTGGAATTAAAAAAAAACCCAAACAAAACTGGAACAGTAATTCCTGAGGAAAGGATCATTTTGTCCCCCTGAGAACTAAAATCCCTTCCCTCCTCATCCATATAAATAAACTGCATGACATCAATACCAAATGCTGTCACAGAACTGTTCCAATCTCTGCCTAGACACTGATCTTAAAAAAAGAAAACCCTCAGAGGCCACAATATTGCAGCACCATTCATGGTAATTCCAACCTATGCAGGTGTCACCTAGTAGCGACCGTGGTGCAGCCATCTGTCTGTCGGTAACGGCACTGTGACCCACAACTCTCCCATAGGCCCTGAAAAAGTCAGCCTGTGCAAGTGTTCAGGCACAGAAAAACTTCAAATAAGAAAATAAGAAATGGTGACAAGCAGCTTGAAGAGCTCTGTCTTAAATGGGAACCAAATGTAGAGAACACTTGGTGATGGTTACACAGAAAATATTTTAAAATTTCACAATAAATGATGTGGAATTAATTTATTCACACAAATGAATTAAGATCAGTAAGATCTTTTTTTTCCAATAAGAAAATATTATGCCAGCCTTACCAATAATTACACTAAAAATCTGGAACATTAAATGGTAATTGTTTAAAAAACTGGCAAAAACACATGCAGTACAAATAGCTTTAAAAATACGTGCGGTATTAATAGCGCCAAAACTGATTAGAAAAAAGAACATTCTTCAAAGAATGTAAAAAAGATGCTGTAGCTTTTTATTCTGCAAATCGCATAATAGAACAATTTTGTCTGGGCTTTCTTGAAAGCTTGATTTTACTTCTAAATAATATTTTCTTGCTGCCCTACTTCCCTTTTCCTTCCTGCTCCCGCAACTCCCTTTGGGAAGCCCGCGTTTGATTACCTTGTTCAGAGTCAGTGGATATTGTTGATCCCATACTGTCAGTGCGGATACGCTCCATGCCCTGCACGGATAGCTGCTCCAATCTGCGTTTGAGGTAGCGGTGTTCCCGCTGTAATTGTTCTTTAATATTTAGAGCTTTTCGGTCCTGTTCTTCCAATTTCTTAAAGGGCGAGAAAAGACAGTAAGCCGAGAGTTTTCGCTCATGTTAAAACAGAAGGAACTCAAGATCTCATCATAAACAGTAATTTTAAAACAATTTACATTTTTAAACAATTTAAAAATTTAATTTAGTTTAAAATTTTGATTTTTTTTTTGTTTTGTTACCATTCTATAGACTCAGTACAACTTCAGCTGACTAGGCCAGAGCTGAATTTGTTTCCTATTAAGATACATGGGGGAAGGGGAGGGGAAAAAAAAATATATATCCCTCAGAGACTAGCAAAAGCTCCTCAGCTAAGACACAGATTATTGTGGCCTTGGTTGTGGGGAATATTTAAATTGTTTTTTTCAGCCAATACTGGCATAATCTTTGGTAAGCAGAGCACAGCTCAAATTTCAGTCAGAATGCCATGCCTCGTTAGGTGCAGTAAGAGACTTATCACCACGCAGGAACCACTGCGAGCCTCCTCCATTTAAACAGCTTCATTAACAATAAGCAGTATTAATTATATATAGTAGGAGGAATTAGTACTAATGATTCTCTTTATTCTTGCATTTTTTCCCCATGAACTTCTGCAGAGCAAATAGGATGATTCTGTGATAACCCGCTACAAATTAAGTGGTGTTAATCCAAAACTTCTCAGCAAACGGCCTGTGAAGGGACCCTTCCACACAGTTACCCAAAATCTCCCCTCTGCTTGAATAAAAGAAGGGAATAATTTTGGAAATAAAAAGAATACTTCACACCTGGTAACATGTGCTGCACTGCTGGTCCAAATGCAACAACAGAAATAGTACCTTTTAAGATTTCAACTGAACCCTCTTCCAAATCACTGATAGCCATTTAAAAAATTGACTAGATAATTAGAGAAGAAAGTGTAATGAGTGTGATGGGATTCAAAGCAGGAAGGACTCACAAATCAAAACACCTTATATTATTTTTTAAAATTATCTAACCGATGAAGTAAATTACTGGCTGTAGCAGTAAAAGCGCTTACAAGAAAAGCCAAATTTATCTGTGAGCTGTGTTTATACGACCACTGAGATTTAGGAGATGTGCAGGGAGTGAACACAGCTGCTGACGATCCCTCCCTGCCGTCTGAATGAACCTTTGCTCGGTTTTCTGAGGAGAGCCGGGACAGCGCTCAGCAAACCACAAGCAAAAGGATTTGAGAGATTTTGCTGTTCCAGTGCAAGTGGGAAAGCAAAAGTATTTATCTTTGAAAAAATAACGGACACTATTGAATGGGGCAGTTTCCTGGCTGAGTGAAATCTAACTTCTGCAGCCTCGCGTTAAGCCCCCTCCCAGGCAATACCCCACGCAGATACGCATCATACCAGGATGCACAATGCTAAAAGAAGAAAAGGGGTTGGTACATCCACGTACACAACAAACCAAATTTGCCCAGTTGATCAGATTTCCTTTTCCTGTATTTTCCTGGCTGCAGTCCCAAACTCCAACAACTATTTTAGGAATGAACTCGGTGATTCATATCCAGGAGACTCCGAACCGTCCAGTCTTTCAGGGCAAGTTTCAATATCGGGGGGGGGGGTGTGAAAAGTTCAAAACAAATGACTGTGTTAGGAACGGCGGGCAGGCACTGGCATGCTCTGGCAGTGCAGGGGGGAGGGAACTGACCTGAGGAAGAGGAGCAATTAAGTGGCAACCCAGTTGGGGTAGGTTCAGTTAAAATCTTAAACAGAAAGCTAAACTTCAGTTTCAGTTTTCAGAAAGTAAGTACTTGGTACCATGCATGATGGATAGAATCTGTTCCTAGCTTTTTTTATCAGCAGCTGAAATGGTAACTACACGGCTAATCTCTCACACTTGCCACTTGTAAAAACAGTTTTTCAATTTGTATGCATAAGCCCATGATAGGGGGGCAGCCCAAGACAAAAACCACATGCAGTGCCTTTCACGCATGTTAGCCTGAATTATAAACAAGAGGCCAAAATCTCAAATGGTAAAAACAGGGCTTGCCCAGCTGGAGTAAATGTGCTTACAAGAGCTGAAGAAGTAGCTCAGTAAACTTGTTCACAAGAATGGTCTGGCTTAAATTAATCTTTAATTCTTCATATGAATTATACCCATTTCTACAACTGCAGTGAATCTTAAAGCTGTACACCAGCAGGCTGTTCTCCAAAATACTGAAAAAATCAGTCCTGGACATAGCACCAGAAACCTGTTCTTTAACTTTTATATTTGAATACCTGTTTTGTCTTATTTCTGCATATAACCCTGTTCCCCTGAAAACTATGACAGTGAAAATGGGAGTGAAGTTGTCTTTGGAGGGAGGAGGCCAGAGGAATAATTCCCTTTGAATTACCTGTGCAAATGTATAACCTGCTGCTGGATCTCAGGTGAGATTTGGGGTTGGGTTTTGTTTTAAACTTACTGCATCCATGAAACACACAAGTGAGGCACCAAATAACAGGAGATTGCATTTAATTTTTGGTTGACAAATGATTGTCAAATTCTCCAGGATCTGGTCAGCAAAATGTGGGATGGGGCTAAGGCTTACTAGTAGCTATAATCCCTTTGACTCCATTAGTTTTTTTTGATCATGAATGGATCTGGCTTTTTACAGTGAAATCAATGCAGTACAATGCTACTTTGCTCAGTCCTTAAAAAAAATAAATACATTAATCAAAGAACAGCTTTGATACATATGTGTATATATATTTTTAAATACTATGTAAACCATTAGTAACTAAGCAGAAATCACAAAATCACTATTTTATGTATCTGATGCTGCAGGGTAGATTACAAAACACAAAACCTTGATACTGTGACTGAAATCCTTGCAACTAATAAGGGTCAATATATCCAGAAGATCAGACATATGGATCTGGATTTGTGTGAAAATTAGTTTCCTCTCTATGGATAGACATTCTGGAAGATTCTGCTTTAAAAGAAATAAAAATATGGATGAATATTTACCTTGATATGCATCTTAGCTCTTTTCAACAGACTTAGAGTGGTGTGTCTGGTGCTGTCCGGCCCGAGAGGCACAAGCTGTTTTAGCTGTTCCAAATATAGCCGGAGTTTGGCCCGCCTGAAATTATTAAAAACGAAGAGCGTTGTAGTAAAGTTGCACCCGAACAGCACATCCTATATGCAAACACCATCTGTTTGCAGGATCTCTGCGCAGAACTCGACTCAACGGTGGCTTCCTTTCCCCTCCCTTTGGCAAAGTTTCAGACCGAAAGGTCACTTGAAATGCAGTAACGCTGCTTGGCACACTCAAGAGCGTGGTTTCATACCTATATTTCAAAGCAGTTTGCTCAGTCTCGTTAGTCCCATCTTAACAAAGGGGGAGTACACGCAGAGATCGGAGAAATCCAGGCAAGGCTGCACACTGAACTCATGGCTGGGGAAGGAAGAAAAGCTGGTATTTCACTCCAACCCAGTGATGTTTGCAGGCAGAGATGGAGCTGTGGGAGGGAGCAGGGAGGCTGCAGACCCCGATTCCCCGCTCCCCCATTAACTCTGCCTGATGTGACAGACATGCTCCTGCTACACAAGGCAAGGGCATCCATGCAGCTCTGCACATTTCCCGCCACGCTTTATCAAGAGGAAGGTCCTGATCCCCTTCTCCTCTTATCTACAGACTCACAGTCCCCTTGAGAAGGAGACATTCCTCCTCTCACCACACAGCCAGGACAACCTTTAGTAGAAACACACAAGAGAAAATACTTCCAGCCGTACTGGGTCCTGTTTTCTCTGTTACTCCTTTGCAAGAATCACTGATGCTGCTCTCAGCAATCTCTCCTGTACTAATGACATGAAATCCATCAGTAAAAAGAGGACAAACAAAGTGGTATTTCTAGAGATACTTCGTTTCCAGACTTAGTCTTTGAGAAAGAATCTGGCAATACAGCAGTCCATGAAGCAGTTCACCTATCCAAAACAAGGCAGTGGTGAACCAAAGAACAGTGTGTTTCTACAGTTAAATCCAAAAGAAAAATCTCTTCTGGTTTTAATGCACAATTCTGGAACAGGAATCCATACAAAATCACCTTTCAGTTTTGCAATGAGATGGAAATAGATGTGGAAGCACTTACATGAGCACCATCTCTAATATTTTCCTTTCTGCCAGTCTGTAACAGATTGAACAAAGCCATAACCTGCAGCATGCCGACATCCCCCACACGGCAGTAGTAACAAGTGAAGAAGATCACAAGTGTGAGATGAATAATCATCTTTTTCAAATCTGCTCAATGCTGCATGAAGGAAACAAACTTTGCGGGAAATTTAACGCTTCTAGGCAACAATGCAATTTCTTTTGAACAATCAGTTCAGAACAAGAATTCATCGTCCGTGTTCGAAATGCAGCTGAAGAGGATTTAATATGCACCAAATGACAAATCACACATGTGTAATTGGAATGATTAGTGTAATGTGAAAACAACCTGAGAATTAATGGCGAAAAAAACGCAAAGCAAAATAAAATCTAATTAAAATACAGTACAGTAATGACTACACACTCATGTTTAGTTCTGGCTGCCTATAAATCAGCAATGTATTAGGTAGGAATTCAAAGAGCATTTCTATAAAATTGTTAATTCTTTCTTCAAGCCACTTAGGGAAAAAATAATATTGGTGAAAATGTGATTCTCAAGAGAAAACTGATAACAGCTTCTCTATTTAGGCCTGGGGTTTGTTTTTAAGTACACGGCTCTAAATGTAACCATCTATATGTTTTTAGTTAAACAAAAGCAACAAAGGTTGGGGTAAATATTCACAGAAATAGCCCCATCAGATCGCAGAACACCTCTGTGGCTGCAAATTTAAACTGGAATCTAATTTAAATAGATCCCAAAGGTGGAATACCGAAACTAGGGACTACTGGTATTTATACAGAAAATCCTGATAAAATAAAAAATAAATTTTTATTTCTGTGTCTGTAATCTCTAACAAATATCTGGACTGCTTTGTGTTTTAAACAACAACAAAAAAAACTTGCTTTGGGGACTAAACTCAACTAATCTTTTTGTTTTTTTAAATGGCCTCTAAATAGACACGCAATCATCTGCGTCACTCAGCAGAACTTGGATGCAACTGTATTTAGACAGCTGACAAGAAAGTGGGGACTGAAGATAAAGGAGGATGTGGCAAGGAAGAGGACAAGAATAGTATCCAAGTAATAAAGAGGGAGTTAAATACATTGAAATGGAATGATCAATATGCTTGCAGTAATTAAAAGTCTGATAAGGAATATACAGAACTGTTGATCTGAGATCTACTTAATATTAATCCTGGAAAATGTTAATGAAATCAGAGTACATACTTGACTTGTCTGCTTCCATTACTATCTGAAGAAAGTCTGTTTACTGCAGGGAGAAAATAAGGATTTAGTGCACTTCCTTACCATCAACTGGGGAATTAACAGAAATGTTACCAAGATTGAGTGGGCATGGCTGTGTGTCTTTTCAAAGCACTAATTCTTTTATGTTACCTGCCAACCAGGTAAAGCAGGACTTTACAGAATTGCCACAAAGAAGACATGACTGAATCTAGGAAGAATATTTTAATTGATCTAAGAGAAGAATTAAAAAGAGATAAGTATTAAAAAAATTGCTTTAAGGCATGCTCCGCACTAACAATTGATAAAACTAAATGGAATAAACACTTCCTAAAAAACCTGCTCTAACTTCACCTTATTTTTTAAAAAAGGGACTTTTTCTTTCATTTATTTACTCATCACCTATGAAACCATTAAAGATTTTAAAGCATAAGCACATAGACCTTTACATAGACAGGTGTGTTTATGTGGCTAATTCATGTATTGTAACACAACAGCATAAGCAATGGCATAGACTGTAAATTTAAAAAAAAAAAAACCCAAAACCAGCCCACCACAATTCCAGTGGTACTGGAGTAAATATCCCCATGTTTTTCATTTTACACATCTTTTAGAAAAAACTGTAAGAATGCAAGAAAACATTTCAGGCATGTTATGTTAACAAATCACACCAGCAGGAACAGGGGACTCAAACTTCACAGCAGATAAGTTGTCACGTACAGACTCTGCCAGCACTAATTTCTCTCTTTTTCTGCAGGGACCTGACAGCTTTTGCTTTTCCTCCGCTGACTGTGACCGCCGGAGGAGGGAAAGGCACTCACAGAGGTAATCACAGCCGGGGCTGCTTTGTGTTTTGCAGCTCATGCCTTAAATTTCACCTAGAAAATAATCGAAAAAAGCAGCCCGGTCTCAGAGCAACGGGGTAACAATCTCTGTGCATGAAACGTGGTTGAAGTTTGGTAATTATGCTCTGCTCCAGCTTCGAAACCCAACTGTTACACCTTCGCCCACACAAAGCGTGGTGTCAGGCCAGGACACCGGTGCCTACAGAAGCGGGCACTTTTCTCACCTCATGTGGATGCACAGAAATATCCCACTTGTCACCGCTACTGAATTTATCAGGGAAGGTAAGGATCTAAAAAAAAAAAAAAAAGTCATCCAAAATCTGAATCCTCAAACCTGCAGCTCTCTGGTTTGGGTAGAGGCTCACGCCTGGAGAGAGGCGCATGAATGACTGGTCTCTGATTTACCACGTTTTCCTTTCTGCCAGAAGATAAAAGGGTTTCAGAAGTTAAAGACTTCAATGTTTCCCTATAAGTGAGCTCACAACACTGTCCTATCAATCTGCATTATAGTTCTTTTAATGCTTAATAAGAATGAATTACCAACCACAGAGACTTGGTCAACATTCCACAGCAGTGGCCACGTCCAGGAGCAGTTGAGTGGTTCATCACGTTCCCATAAAGGAGAATGTAACTTGTTGACAAGCAAAGTAACAGGTATCTGCTGGAATTTCCTTGAACTGGTTTCAAATCCATGAAAGCTGTGATGGGCAATACTGGCAGATATTTCAGAACTGGTAACAAAATGAACCCTGCAGCCCCACAACTTGCAGGGACAAAGCAGCAACACAGTTTTATTAGGAATTTCCTCACAGTATGAGAACATCCACCACAAGTTCATTTGAAGACCACTCGCTGACTCTAGTGTCCTCAAAGACTCCAGTTTGTTCCAGTGCTCGGCGATGAAAGGCAAGGAGCAATGCTGGCCAGAGAACCTATGGTTCACCACTTCTCCAAAAAAGGCTGCCATGCCAAAATAAGTTAATCTTTGATCCTAACCAATTTCAAAATTGTGTTAAATAAGTTTATTAGATAAGGGTCAATAAGCTTCCCCATACATATGCAATCCCAGATGCAAATTCATTTTAGCACACCAAGAAATGGAATAATATGATGCAGAGAAAAAAAAAGGAAATAAAAAAGCCTATTGTTCACTCTGGATAATCTTCATTCCAAGGAAACTGCAACAATTCCAAGAAATTCCTACAGCTACTTGATGGGTGGTTGCAATGGGAACAAAATAATTCTGAGTAGGGCTAAATAATATAACAAGAGGCAATGATTGTGACTTGGGAGATTCAGGATGGATGTTAGGAAACTGATTTTTTACTAGGGCAGTGGTGCACAATCAGAACAGGGCAGCAGAAACGCTGTGGAAGTGCCATCCTTGAAGGTTTTCAAGATGTCTCCAGACAAAGCCATTGCCATTCAGAGATCCCTCCAATCAACATTTCTCTAAGCATTTAAATCAGAGATTGTTTGTCAAGCCGTAGCATTCGACTCACAAGACCTCTCCCATTCACATAACAGCCAAAAACCTCCTCAATTGTTCAACCTAAACTTGTGCCAGGCTGACCCATACAGCGCTGGCAGGTTTGTGGAGTGACCTGATCCACCCGCCGTCTTTCCGCAGAGGCTCTCCGGGGCGTTTTTAGGTCCAGCACTGCAGGCAGAAATGGCCTGCAGCTTGTCAGACAGCAGATAGCTGCGCAGGCAGTAGTTGCATGGTTTTTTTGATAGCAGTGAAGAGGTGTGTCCTAAACCACGCAAGTATAAATCTATAGGCCTTATGTGTGGGAGGGAACAGCGTCCATCATTTAAGCCACTGCTCTGCACAAAGCCTGCTGGAACGGCAAAAAGTTTCCCTCCAAAACAAGCTGCTTAGTCCTCAGCGTGGCATGCCTCAGCCGGGCCTCAGCAAAATTAAATGGCCGCAGACACTCATGAGAGTTTACAGGCTGACAGAAAAAACACCCTGTCGTGTGAAAAGCGTGCTTGTCAACCCTGCCACCCTGGCTGGGCAACCCACGCAGACAAAGCTGCCAACAGCTTCCCTCGCATTTACAGTAGGCAGCATGGGGTAGGCATCTCCCCAAAGCCACCTGCACCTGAAGACATAAACAACGGTTCCTGCTGTTGACATTGTGCTGCTGGCTGCCAGAGATCACTTGGAGAAACCCTCCGAAGGGCCATGCTCATCTGTTTCTCAACAATCATAGGCAAGAGCTCACTAAAGAGAAGTCAAATTCATAACAGCGTTCACCTTGCACATCCTCAAGGTCTGAGTCCACAGCCTCCCCAAATTAGAAAAAGACTCTCTCACGTGTACCTATTCTCTTGTCAACCCAAAGTTGGCTGTAAAAGGGAAGGAACAACTCTGTCAGCAAAGTTTGTCATAGAATCATAGAATGGTTAGGGTGGGAAGGGACCTTCAAAGCCCACCCAGTCCAACTCCCCTGCAAGGAGCAGGGACATCTCCAACCAGGTCAGGTTGCTCAGAGCCTCATCCAGCCTGGCCTTGAACGTTTCCAGGGATGGGGCATCCACCACCTCTCTGGGCAACCTGTTCCAGTGTTCTACAACTCGCATTGTAAAATATTTTTTCCTAATATCCAATCTGAAATCTACCTCCCTCTAATTTAAATCATTACCCCTCGTCCTATCACAACAGGTCTTAGAGAAGAATCTCTCCCCATGTTTCCTGTAGGCCCTTGAGGTACTGGAAGACCGCTATCAGGTCTTCCCAGAGCCTCCTCTTCTCCAGGCTGAACAGCCCCAACTCTCTCAGCCTGTCCTCATAGGAGAGGTGCTCCAGCCCTCTGATCTTCTTCGTGGCCCTCCTCTGGACCTTCTCCAACTGGTCCATGTCCTTCTTATGTTGGGGGCTCCAGAACTGTACACAGTACTGCAGGTGGGGTCTCACCAGGGCAGAGCAGAGGGGCAGAATCCCCTCCCTCGACCTGCTGGCCACGCTCCTCTTGATGCAGCCCGGGATGCTGTTGGCCTTCTGGGTCGCAAGGGCACATTGCCGGCTCATGTTGAGCTTCTCGTAGGAAGTCATCCTGTAGGAAGTCCTGGACCAGCTCTGTCTGGTCCACACCCACTCACTCCCACTAGCAGGTTGCCTAGTCAAGACATGGAGCTGTCTTGGCCATACTGGGAGACATCTTAGAGCTGCAGCATCTCCAGCTAGTGGGCGGCATGGTTGGGAAATGGACAAAAAGCCATTAAATGTCCATATTCCCATACTGCATGCTCTGAATTTCCCTTCATGCTGGCTCCAGCAGAAGTTGGCTGGGTTAGACAGTGTTGTTGCTTCAACGCTCACAGCCCCATGCCCCTCTCACACCACAGTTTATCACTGAAGCACATATGGGCATGAAACAATCCTTGCCTCACAAGAAGGCCCTAACTGTGCTTTCTGTAAGATGCTTGCAATGCTTGCATGGCTGAACACGTGTCTATATTCAGATTTAGTCGACTAAACTAGCTGTGTGCACAGGAGGTTGACATACTCTCGAATCAACTGCTAAATATACTTGCTTGGTGATGTTCTGAAAAGAAAAGGACACTATAGATCCAACACTCAAATGACATTGCAAATGCAAGCATTACAAGCAGCACTAGTGAGAACAACAGATATATTTGAAATAGATGCAAAAATTGAAAAATCAGCATTTCTGTAGGCAACCTCAGACCCTATTGCAAGGCAAATTCAGTCCTACTTTGCAGAGTTTTTAATACAAACAACCCCTCCCACTTCCAAGAATATAAACCTATTTGAAATGAATCTAGAGGAAAGCAAAAAAAAAAAAAATGGACAGAGTTAGCAAAGCGTTTCAGATTCCTTCCCTCGTGTTTCTCATTTTTTTCGCCACTCAAACCTATCCTGGTCCTAGTGCTGTGCAATGAAGTTAATACATAAAGGTTTAAATATAGAGCAGTTACTAAATTTTTCACTGTTGCATAATGACAATGTAATCTGGCTTAATAACGTACATCAGAGAAAGTCAGAGAAGAACCTCTACACCAAAAATTCACTGATGGAGACAAATGTTCTCCAGGTACATTGTGAAGCAAAGTGGTCTGGGCTGAGTCCATCTCTGGGTCAGTGGCCCCTGCGGTGAACTAATGGTTGTGTTTTCTCCCTAAAGAAAGGTGATTCTATCTCCCCACCAGACATGAAATTCAGCATAAAATACAGAAGTGAGCTAACTGCAATTGTAAGACACTTGTGTTTTTACAGGAAGACACTTCACAGTTTTATTTATGAAATGCAAATACCTGCGTACAGGGAGCACTCAAGTTTTAGACAGAATCAGCAAACGCAGAAGCTCAGGATCCTTTGTGATATGTGCTGGTCAGGATGAACACAGACAGCATCATTATTCATAAACTTATCATTATTTCAAAGTTTTTAATAAATGCAAACCAGCAGTAAAATCTTCCCTGCTGCCACTGCAGGATTCACTTGCCACCACGGTAAAATCAGAGAGAGGAACTCTGCCTGCGTTCCGGCTCCAGCGTCAACTCTTTCTTACTAGAGCTTGCCACAGCAAGTTAAGATCTCTTAAGGGCTTCAGCTCTTTTTATTTTGTGCACAGTCACACACTTGAGTGATGACAGAATCTTCCTGGAAATGGCTTTAATGGTACTGAAAATTAAATGTGTTCATATTATTTTGTATATTCCTGGATATCATGGCCATATATAATGTAGGCACACATGTGATGATATACCCCGCTCTGCTTAGCAGAAGTTGGTACTTAAACATACTTGCCTCACTCCTTCTCAAGCTAACACTTTTCTTAAAGTGAGTGTCAGAAATTATATATTTACAGCTTTACAATACTTTTTGTAAGTTAGCGAAGATGATCCTGTACTAATCAAAACACATTTGTTTACAAAGGCATTCAAAGAGATTATATATAAACTTCAATCTTAAGAAATCATAAAGATTCAATCATATAAAAATGGTTCTAAAGAAACCTAATGGTCCTGACAGAATTTAGCATATCTTCAGCAAAATATGAAATACAATGGAAGATAACAACTCTCCACTGAAGGATAAAATCCTATCTCTCTCAGATTTATTAGTCAGAAACACTTTCAATACTTTTTACTCTACAAAGGATACCTCAAATACATTTTTTTTCCCCAAAAGAGGCTCTAGTTCATACTCAAGCCACACAACCTATTTCAACTACACAACAAATTTGCTTTAGTGAAAAGGAAAGAAAACCTCTTAGTGTTAAAGCACTGTACCATAGCAAGGCACCCAGTGTGCTGATTGCTACGAGATGTGTGAAATGCTTGCTCACAGCTGAGTGCCTCAGAGTCAAAACCAGAAAATTCAGCAGCGCTCTTACAGCAAACCTCCTGGCTTTTTATTATCCAATAACAGATAAGCCAAACACCAGCCTTTTTTTTCCACATTAAGAACAAAATCCTGATGTTTGTGCTGCAGGTGAAGATTCATCCAAGCTTTGTTCCACATGGCATTTTTTGCCCGTATCTAACACCTCACAGAGGCCTCCACAACAAAATTCAGCAGCAACGCCCGGGAAGGCGCCGTGGCAGCTAACAGGCAGAAAAAGCTGTGAGTCCCTAATTGCAGTGATTGTTAATGAATTAAATGCAACACGACTACAATCAGTGCTACTGCCTGCTTTATTTACATTGGCATTAACCAGGACTTTTATCCTCTAGATGCATCTTCAGTGTGCTGAATATTTTTGTGCATCTGTTTCGCTAAACTGAAACCAGCCAGGCAGCTTTAGCTGGGGGTCTTGGGGTACCTCTGAACGACCCAAACACAAGCCATCAGCTGCCTGCAAAGGCAACGGCTGCAAGTGCACCTTACCGTCGCTGGCTTTCCAAGAGTCAGTGCTGCTATGAACCTTGTCTTCTGCAAGTTTTCACGTAAATACTGCTCAGAATTGTCTGGTGCTGCTCCTAACACTAAGGGAGACAAAAGAAAACCTCTGCCACCTGTTACTCAGCTTACAATTTCAACGTTTTGTGCATTTTATCACTCCGAAAAAATATTTAAGTTTTCTGTTTTACTACATATACACTGCAGCATTCACAGTGCATTTTATTTACTTTCACTTAGTGCCGCTTCAGCTCACTTGCTGAGCCAAGACTCCACACTTTAACTTCGCATTTTTACCTTCCAAAAGTTGTGGCTTCCTCACGTTTTAGAACGTATGCACGAAACCAGAACTTATTCCTACCTCTTTCAGCAAACGTAAGTGAAGGGAAGTATCTGCGGTGCCACAAATGTCTGCATTTTTGGCCAGCTAAGCCTCTTGGCAGCAGCGTGCAGAAAGCTAGCCGGGATGCGAGCCGGGCACAGGTGAATACTGGCTGGTCTGCGAGAGGGATCCTGCTGACTCCCAAGAGAGGGGATGCCTGGCAGACCTTGCTGCCCATGTTGCCCTCTTCCCCTCTCCCTCCTTTCCCCATCCCTCTAGCTGCTCCCTGCAGAGTGCAATGACAGCTGCCTCTCCTACATGATAAGCACTGGGCTACATCAACATTTCTTCACCTCTCAAAATGCCTACAAGCCAACTTGGATGCTCCTTGTGCTGCAGTTCTCACCAGAGAGTGGGCTGTGGTGGCCGACGTGAGCCAGGGGCAGTAGCTAAGACAGGCAAACAACAGCAACTCCTCAGGCTCGCTTTGGGCTGGAATGACCCTGTAAAGCAACCCGGACAATGCCAGTGTGAGACACCTGAGCAGAGCCTCCGCAGCTGGTGGCTGGCCAGACCACCCACATGCTGTCCCTTCAGAAGCCTATCTGCAGCAGAAGCACACTGAAAGACTGATGAGGAGTCCCATTTAACTTTGGCACAGCTAGTGCCTGCTGCCATATTGTTCCTCCACCTTCTCCCGCTCAAGTTCCCCTCTTGCCACAGAGAGTGAGCATGAGCTGTCAGAGGGGCGTGCGAGGTGCGACACAGGCATCCCCCAGCCAGTGCCACCCCACCGCACGCTCATCCACGTGTCTAAACTGCCTGCAGACCAACCCAGCAAGATGATAAAACCAAAACAGAGTGGATGGTTTTTAACCAGTCCTTTTCCTTCATGGAAAGTCCTCCTTTGTGGCAGGCACTCAGAGGAGCACTTGTGCAAGGCAACACACAGGCAGGACCATGTCAGCAAGGACTCCAGGGTAGGTGGGACGCCAGCAGCTGACTGGTACTGGTTTTATCTGCTGGGGAACCATAGTCTCAGGCTGCAGTATTAACAGCTGCAGGACTAACATCTGACCACTCATCTCCTCTCCCTGTTTTTTTCCAGGCTCTTCCCTGCAGTGAGGCTTGTCCTGACAGCTTCCCCCACACTTCAGCCACCCCACTGTCTTAAGCTGCTCTTATGGGAAGAGCAGCCATGAAAGGTTTAACAGCCCTTCATTGTCTCAGGTCTTGGAGATAAGTAAGAACAACGCGCAGAAATTTGAGGTGTGCTTCATGGGAAATGTCAATAGGAATTTACAAACTATACAGGGATTTCCAAAAGCATCACAAGCCAACGTAATGACAGCTGGATACCATTTGTATTTCCTGGATGGTGACCATCTCAAATTTACATGTATAGGATTCTCCAGCCTTTGATCAGCAGCAATAAAATCTCTGATCTTGCAAGAATGCCAAGCAACAGAAATCAAACATGGAAATAGCTGAAATCACCTGCAGTAAGTTTTTGCCCTTCTATGGATTTCTTTTCCTCTGTAAAAAACTAGGAGATTCCAGCCTACGTTTTAGCATTGCAGCCTTCAGGTTGTGTTCACCTCTGAAGAACAGTTTTGTGTCTTTTAAACCTTCAAAGTCAACGTCAGACAAATATGAACAATTATTACACCTATAGAAAAGATGTCTTATATTTTTAGCCCTGTTACCTACTGATTATTTTTAACATTTACCTTTCAAATGCTTTTAAGCAGTAGCAAGAGAGGTATCACCACGAGCTCAGCATCACACACTACCTACCTAAGACCAGCAGATAAACAACAGTGCCTTGTGGGGAAATACTCGAGCGATGGAAATACCTTTGTACCCGCATGAAAACAGAGTCCACAAAAAAATAATCAGCTATGGTTTTAATAAACTTATTTAATACTTCATTCATCCAGCCTTCCACCCATTTGTTTCGCACATTAAAATGCACACATTGGAACTTAGTAGTCCTCCTAAATTAGACCTCTCAAACCCATCTGTCTTGCTGGCACTCAAGTTTCTTAGATTACACTGCAGGGAGACTTAAGATTTTAAGTTTGTCTGTTACCTCAGGATAGTGACAGACCCAATTAGATAAGGAAAGTGCCACTGCCAGATCATGCCATTCCGGTATCAAGCAGTTTTAATTCCCACTTGAAGTTACACGGAGGTACACGTGTACTTACACACACTCCCCACTGAAACCTGAAGAATGGATTAGGACTCACCACCATTTACACGAGTGTGGTAACGCTTTGGTCCTCACCAGCAGTGGAACACCACAGAGCAAATTTGCATAGCAAATCCAAATCCATGACATTGGTCTGCAGTTCTGCAATAGGTGTGTTTTCAGTTGCCACCTTTCACAGTGCTCTTGTAAGCAATTTACTGAGGACTGCTGAACAGAGGTCGAGGAGAATTGCATTTATTTAAACAAGGAAAAGCTGCTTAACAACAATGGGTTTCCACTGGGCTTGCACACACAGGAGAGGAACAGGATGATAATTTTCTACACATTAGCCATTCACCAAAAAGTGGCTGAAGAGGATGCAGTCAGGCTCCCCCACAAGTGCCTCCGGGGAACATATATGTCCCTCTCATGTGGCGCTTAAGGCACAAGGTGCAGCATGGCTCTGCGCACACAAACTCCACGTTTGTCGACTGACAACACCCCAGAGTAAGTCACTGCTTACAAATCAGCTCATGGCTTGAAACCGGCTTTAATTATCAGACTGTTTCCCCACATCAAAATGCTAAGCAAGAACATCGTGTCTCAGGACAGTTGCCAACAGGAAGGATCTTAAAAAAAAAAAAAAAAGGGGGAGGAGGGGGGCGTTGACTACAATGCTTAGAGAAGCCTGGAGAAGTTGAGCTGTAGCACAGCACTAAGTGAAGAGAGCATGGTACAAGGCCTAGCGAGCTGCTTCTGCCTAATTTTAAGCCTCCCTATAGACCTAGTTATTTTATGCATATGTCAAATGAGGGCAGAAATGAGTTCAAGATTATTTTTTTTTACACCACTGTTGATGCCAAATTAAAGAAGAGTCAAGTCAAGCTGAATTATTTTAACTAAATTAAAAACATGCACTGCTGTCACATACTGAGTGCGAGGCCTTGGGATGGCAGACAGTCAGAATTAAGCAGCCTTTTCCTGTATGAAGTTAAACGAAGAGTGTGAGGCATTAATATCTGCAATACTGGATGCCTGTGACTGTGGTTTTATTGCCTCTTGTACTTCTACACCCAAATGTCAAGTAAATATCAAGGATCCAATTTAACTAGCCTGACAAATGCTGCAGGAACTCCATGTTCCCACGTGCACGAGGCACCAAAAGAAACAACAGCAACTCACACCACAGTTTTAAAACCTAATTAGAGTTAAGCCAACTATATCTCCAGTTCAGCAGCTAAACAGCCACTTTCTTTTTCTCAGAGGTAGGAAGTTTTAAGCGTTGACTGGGAAATTAAGTATCAGACAGGGATGTTCAGTGCTGTGTCTTGCTTCCGTTTTTGCTTTTGCTAATACTTCCTCAGCACCTGTACCTACCAAAGCTTCGTGGCCATCTTAGAGAGAGTAGCTAATGGTGGCTGCTTGAGCATGCACAAATGAAGTTAATTGGCTTTTAGGGGAAAGGAGATGGTGGGTGTTACTGTCTTTTACTGCTGTAGGTATTTGTGATGTCTTCCAATGAGACAGCTGGGACGAAAGCAAGGTGCCTGTTCCAGCTAACTGAAGGCTGGTTCAGACCCCAAAAGAGAACATCAAGAGAAAAGAAGAAAATAAGTCACCTTGAAGTAATTAAGAATACATGTCCCCAAATGTCTTGCTGTACGTCTCCAACTCTGTCATTGCAACCTTGTAATTAGAGGTGGACAGAAAATACAGAGTGAGGAGTATATATAAACAAACTTAAGGGAAGGATTAAATGCACTGACTGTAATTAAAGATGGTCTCTTCCAAGGCTACAATGGGTACTCTTACTTTCATATGTATTAAAAGCTGAGGAGCATTATGTAGTATTTCCCCCACAAACAGTGACAAAATGGCATCACGGGACAGCGGAGAGTTGCAGATATCTGACAGTCCTGCCGCAAAGTTTAGATTTAGCTTGTCACAGCATAGATAGTGCCTTGTTTATAATTTAATTTCCGTCCTATTTCCCTTTCCATTGAACAGTACAAAGCTGGTTGTCTCTGTGCCAGACAGGGTGCAGTCAAGCAGAACCTGAAAATGATCCATTTTGGGACGATAAGGTATGGAACAGCTTTTCAGAACTCTCCCCCCTTTCCTCCTTCTTCTTCTTTCTTCCCCACAAAACTCAGCCCAGATTTCTTAAGCACAGTGTCCTGAGGCTACCTGGCAATGGAAGGAAGACCCAGAAGTTTGGACTCACTTGCCATGTATGTAAAGTCAGGCAGTGGGAATCAAGACACTTGACAGTCCATTTCAAATACCTCTTAGCACCTAAACCCAATTAACTGCTTCTAAGCAAACACACACAACAAGCTCCCAAATTTCCCTAGCAGAAATTATTTGCTCCACCCATGCTGCTCATTTCAGCAGTCAACACAACAGCATTTACCAATCGGGATTAAGTCAGCTTTCTTGGGGGAATTACAGGTTTTGCCTCCTTTATGTTTTGTAAATACCAGCTAATGCGTAAGAAAGACAGACACACAGTGTCTCCGCAGCCAGTATTTGCAAATACTGATGGTACTCCCAACTTCAGCAGGAGCTGCTGAGTTCTGGCAGCAATTACATGCCAAGCAGACCTCTTACTTAGGACCCTGCATCTTCATTTAGTTACCTAAATTGAGACATCAATGAAAGAAAAGCAGATAAATTTGTTAGGCATTAATCCCAAGGTGGCAGCTGGGAGGAGAGGAGTCACAAGTAGTTCTCCAGCCTGCCAGAGACAGATGCAGTCTTTGACTGTTCCCCGCATCATCTGCTTTCTTGCTGTAAGGCAAAACCTACTACAGGCTTTCTTAATGTTGGGCAGGTAACTAGAGTTACTAGTTTTCAAGTCAAAAGCATTACAACAGATGACCTCATGTACACACATCCAAGCCCACACCTCCTCCATATCGGATACGCCGATCTCCACGCACTACACAATTAGTTACACTAATTTGTACAGAAAAAAAAATGCGTACCGTAAACTAGAATGAAACAATGCTACTGGCCACTTGACATCCTCTGACAAGGCCCGTCACTCTGCTCTGCTCTAGCTGGATGTGTGCACAGCTCAGTATAGAAGTTTCCGTTTCCATCTCAAAACACAGCACTCTATGAAGTCCCAAAACAACCTTCTTCCCAAAAGAAGGGCTGGGGCTGGGAGAGGGGAAGGAATGTCTTATCCGTTCTTGTGAACTGCACAGTCCTTTAGGACAAGAAAAGTCAGTTTTAATTGGATCACATGCAAGGGGGTTTTGTGTGTTCCTTTTTCAAAAAAAAGGCCCAAATTAAACTGCTCCGAAGGAACAGCATTACGCTTTTTCACATTTATGATCTGCTGGCTAAATGTTCATGCTCAGTACATTTTCTGGAACCTTAACTGCATCCTCTGGAGCTGCCTGGCTGCGACGTGGGGTTCAGCTTGCAGGCAGGCACGCACAGCTCCTACTGAAATGCCCGGAGCGGGGCGCAGAATTGGGCCCGCAGCCTGCCACGTGCTAAACCACCATGTGAACCGAGAAGAAAAAAAAAAATATCAAAAATTAATTGACCTGCGAAGGAATTTTGTGTGGTAAATCTAAGCACAAGTGTTCACTGATAGAGACCACAGGGGAAAGCAGCATGAGCTGTAACAGCAAAGTACAGACTGTTCCATCCAGAAAGAGACATTTTGAATTTGGGACCAGGCCATGGTCCAATACTCAAATGGGGTAAGCAGCCCACAGAAAGGAGCGCTGAAAATAGAGCAAGAGAGGCCAATACAGCATGGAGGCAGGGAGAGGAGGGGACAGGAAAACCAGCCCACAGAATACAGCCACCTCCTCCAGCCTAGGTTGATTCCTTAGTGTCTACTCCAATCAGGGATACTGAGTCATTGACATTTTGTGCTCATGACATACTTGGGAGAAAATAATCCTGCCTCCTATAGATTCAGTGTGAATCCCAAGTGCAGAGCCAAACTTTCTTTAAACAGCCAGCGCCACGCTGCTGGCTTTCGGGTGCATTTTCAAGATATCTTTTTCTCTTCCAGTCAAGAGAGCAGTCACCACCAGGCATCTCTTCCCACATTTGCAAGGAATCAGCACCTAGCTGCTGTCTGTACGGTCCTGAAAGTATCGGAAAGTACCTGGAGATCTGGCCCATCTATCTCCACTCCGTACAAGACCAGTCCACTCTTTCTGCCAGGCAGGTAAGAACTGGCCAGGTCAATTAGCAGATGCTGAGAATATAAACCACCTTTCACGTAGTCCATTAGAGGCCAACACACAATGGACTTATGTTTGGAGAGAGGGATGAACAAATTCAAGTGGAAAAAATGCATACATTTCATTTCTCACCCATCTGCTTTCTGCTGGCTGTTTGGCTGGCCAGGAAGCACACAGCTTTCTGGAGCTCGGGCCCAAGACTGCACTTAGGCCCCACAGTTCAAAGCCGACTTCAGCAGGAAAAAGGACATCACAATTTAGTCAAGACTGTATTCTAGTCCATTTTTCATTGCTGAATAAAAGCTTTGTCCAAAGCATGAGGATGTGTACATCTCTGACACCTGGAATGTAACTTCCTGAGCAGATTAACTTCCAAGCTTTATCTGCGTAATATACCCCTCCTCTCCAAACCAGCGGTCTAGGTGGGAAGATACTTCTGTTGGGAGAGCACGATCAGGTGAGCTGCTGCGTGCACGGAAAAGATAGCAGTTCAGTGCACGAGCATTGATAGTGGCTATTGCAGCACGTAGTGCAGGACAAGGCACAGGTCGGGACACTTGCTGACTGCCTAGAGATGGAGAAAAGGTGAGGAAATAATAGCATTTCAGCACAAAGCTTTAAACCTTCTAATTTCTTTAGTTCCATGGATTCATCAGACTCAGAAACATAAGACATTTCCACAAAAGCACAGGATTACATTTTTAGTTCTGTGGGCTCAGTTCTTTATAGACTTTGTTAAACAAGGTCCACAAAAAAAACCTTACTACAGCAATTTAAGACACAAATGCCACCATATACTTTGCCCCTCTGTCGGAAACCTGAGGTTAAATGACAGGTAAAAGGGGTTTGAGGTGAGACTCAGCCTTGCACTGGCTGAGGCAACCCCATTCACCTGACCACCACAGTGGCATCCTCAGAGAGGCAGTCACAGCTGGGGGGGCATGGAGCTGATGCCTAAACCAGTAGCTGCCTTCTCACAAAGGCAAATCAGACTCTTAAGACATTACCTTGCTTAAGCAGTGCAAAGGTATGTTTATTGGAATTCATTTGAATGGCAATAAACCACTTCACACCAACCAGATGGCGTAAAAAGTTCCTTGCTTGATGAAAAAAAAACAGAAGAAACAGATATAACATGGAAGTTAAGTTCTACTAGTAAGATGAGGTGATTCTCATCACTAATGCAGCAGCCACATTATCTGGATGGTTTATATATAATTTGGACATGTCCTAGAAATGGCAGCAGTTTTATAGATCCATTGTAACAATGAGATCTGTACCAGGTCAGTAAGACCCATCCAGTGAAGCACTCTCCAGGCAATAGCAGCCAAAACTGGATGCTTAGGAGAAATATTAAATGGACAAAGACGTGAACTGTAAATTAATACTGTCACTCAAAGAAGCCATCCCACCCTGTGCTGGCATTAGGGTGTGCCTGTGACAGTGAGCTGGGTCAGGAAAACAAACTGGCTGAAGAAGCAAACTTCTCCCTTCCCTCCTGTGCCAGCAGGAAGCGGGACCCAGCGGCGTGCAACTGGGCCGGGTTAAACTCGTGATGGAAGCAGAGCAGTGAGACACATACTGGGTGCTCCTTCCCTGAAAGCACTCTACCTCCAGCAGCCAGGGTGGGATCTCCTCAGCTGGCAGCTGCACCATAGCCATTTGACATGATGGATCAATGCAGTGATCTTTATGCTGTATAACAGACTCACTGCAATGGTAATTCGCGATTTTGGAAAGGCAGCCCATAATAAAAATAAACATTAAGCATTGTTTTGGTATGCTATTATTTCAATGACCTTTCAGTTCTGTTTCAAAACTCCCAAGTTTATCAGCAACTGGCAATTACATGCTTTTCATTAACCCTGCAATTTAGTAAAATGAACCACAGAGCGAATTTCAAGACAATGCACTCTCACAGCTTATATAAACTTTAAACTCCAAGTAACTCTGGTGGGTGAAATTAATGTACTAATGAATGTAACTGTGCATCTGCACTTCTTTCATGAGAAAACAGCCTATCGATTACAACTTAACTTCAGAGGCACCTACTCTATCTACTTTATAAGCTAATGTTGTACATCATAATGCTCCCCTCAAAATATTTTTCCATCACAATCTACATTTATGTACAGATATCTACCTCATCTGCATGGCGATGCATTACAACAACTTTTTTTTCTGGCAGGATTCTAGGTTTGAGGGCTACACAAAACATGACCCAAACCTCAGGACAGCATTGCCTTCTGCACGCACAGGAACACTTTCAGTCTGCCCCGGATCAGCACTGTAAACAATGCATACGTTAAGCTCACTTGGGAAGAAGAAAAGGTTTGTTTTCTTCTACTAAAAGGTTTTACAAGTCACTATATCTTATGTATTCCCAATCCTGGTCTTGCAATTCTAAAAATTCAGAGCTGTCCCACTCAGCTGATCCAGGCCCTCTCCACAGCAGTCTCAGCTCGCTGCAATATGAACTACTGAGCAAGAGAACCGCTCCCCATCCCACCAATACCCAGTGACTGAGCTAAACACCTGTGCCCTTCTCCTTCTTCCATAGGAAAGCAGGGAAATGTCCCTAGAGCACACCTCTCCCAACAGCAATGCCTGTTTTTTACCTCCACCCTCCTCAGCATGCCAGCTTTTGTCAAACCCATCCCTGGGGACCTGGGATGGGATCGGTCAGTTCCTCCAAGCAGGAGAGCACGTGCAAGTGAGGTGCTGCAGTGCTGAGCACTGCCCTGCTCAAGATCGCCTGTCCATCCTGCCCAAAGACATTAATCAGCTCCCTCTTCTAATTACACACTCATTGCTTGCCAGGACTTTACCATTTTGTGGAACGCAGGCAGGACCACTTTTATTGCTGCTCATCTGCCCCTTCCCCTTCCTTGATTAAAAAACCCAAGAAAACCCCACAGAGAAAAATACAAATGGTTTGGCAGAGGCAGGTGATAACTGTCCATCTGGGTCAAGCCGTGCCATGGTCACCCAGCCAAGGCACTTGCTCAGTTCACAGGGTACCAGCCTGGGGACGGCAGCACGCGGCCTGCCGATTTCGAGGCACACTATTACTAATTTCCTCACTAATTCTTAAAAGCTGTTATTCAAAATAATTCTGTTTCGCAAGCTATTTTCAAAGACTTTGCCATAGAACGGACAAGATTTTGAACTCCTCCTGCAGCAGAGCTCCTCAGGGCCAGGCAGAGTGAAATGACTGTCACGGACGGAGCCCTGACAGGTCGGTCCCGGTATCCCCCATCAGGGCTCCATCTGCTTCTGAAAAGAAAGGATGGACCATAGCAGGGAGGTGTCCCTTCCTCCGCAGTCCTGCCTGAGCTCGGGGGACAAGCCCACACATGAATAGCAGAGAGCAGATGACTCACTGCCTTCACGGAGCAGCGTGAAGATCTCAGTACAATCTTCAGGGGGATATACCCTGGTTTTGACATTGTAATGTAGAACGAGTATAAATTAATGCAAATAAATGAGATTATGCTGTGCCTTTTTAAGAAGCTTGAGTCTTTCGTCGATTCGTGGGGTTTTTTACACTAGGAAAGTTGAATTCCTCTGTACAGTTGTCAGGTTAGGTAAATTTAAAAATTGCTTTGCAAAAATGCACGATTAGCAATGTACTTGCTATTTACATTGCTCTGTGAAAGAAACCCTACTGATAAAATGCTCTGGCTGGAAACAATAACAAAAATATATACATGTATGTATTTGTTATTAGGAACTATTTACATCTGAGTGCCATTCTGAGTGACCTGTCTTTGCTTATCAAAATATCTTCTTGAATCTCATCTTAGGATATAAGATTTCCTGCTTTCCTACTTTTTATTTAGGGAGTTTCCTGTTTGGTGGCTCTGAGATGCCAACCTTAATCACACAGGACCAAAACAGGACTGACATTAGAGGGATGAGTCCTCACAGAGTTTCACTGCAATGAACGCACAGTTAAGTCCTGAGTAGGGTATTCTTGGGAGACTTAAAGCAGAGAAAAAGGAATTTCATGTATGAATTGCTGACAAACACTCCACCATAACTGTAGTCTGAATTCTGTCACATAACAAGAGTTGCTGTTGGAATTACGTCTCTGCTTCCATTTGTCTTCCTCTGAGCATCCCCTCAAGAGGATACAGAAAAGAGACCCATCAGTAGAAAACGTAAATTAAAGTAGTGGTGCCAAACGGCCAAGTCTGTGCACACAGAGAGATCAACCACTGCCATTCCCGCCGATGTCAAAACCAGAGATAAAAGCTCTTATGTGCCACACCAACGCAGAACCTGAAACAGCACCATGTACCAGTACATGGCTACTGTGGCTTTCTGGTTAGTGGCAGCTCTCATCCAGGACACAAAGGAGGAAGCCTTTCCCTGCCCTCCAGCACTCGGTCCAGCCCACAGACACCACGTGAGGAACTGGGCAAGGAGGAGGAGATGAGCAGCCATCTCCTCTCTTCCTCCTTGACGGGCTCCTGCGAGATAACCAAGTGTGCCTCAGCCAGAAGCATCGTGGCAGCGGTGAGTCAAAGGCACTGGTCCTGGAAAGGATACACCTCCAAAATCAACATCCAGTGCTTCACAGCCGGCAGGGCAGGGCTGCGCCGGGGGAGAAGGACAGGCCCTGCTGCATGGACCAGCTGCTACAGGGACACACTATGGCTGGGAATCTTCCATTAAACTCTGCAAGATACTTGATTGACTTTAATGCGATTTTAGTAAAATAGAGTGAAAAACAGTATAATAGGTATTATCAGCTCATACACCCACAGTGCTGGAGGAGCGGGTTGTTAAAAAGATATTAAAATGACAAGAGTCCTTTGCACCAATATGTTAAGTAACTACAATTGTGTACACCTCAACTGCTTTTGTGAACACCTGTTTGCACACACAAGGATCTTGCACTGATCTGCAGGTTCTCACCAGGAATAATAAAGTCTAGCTTCAAGTATAGTGTAACTGTAGGAGGCACAGCAAGCAGCAGCCATTACAAATACTAGTCGTGGAATCACCAGACATACCTTGCAGTTTATCAATTTTGACCTTGAGATGGCAGAGAAAGAAAAGGTAGCAAGGCAAATACTATATGGTCCAGCTACTACAAAGATACAACACAGAACTGAAAGTGAGGACAGAGATGGAACAATTAATAGGTCCTTCTTCTGCCCCTGCATCTGCTACAAATGCTGCTGTGCCTCATTTACTGTGCTGCTTGAACATGTTAAGGCAGAGCAGGGGGAAGAAGAGGCAACTCCATCCTCAGGTTATAAAAATGACTGGAAGAAAAAAAAAAAAGGAATAAATAAAAAAAAAAAAAAGGAATATGCCGTTTAGATTCTGACAAGTCAGTAATGATGGAACAGGGGAAAAGGAAGAAATGGAACAGAATATCTGGAAAGCGGATGGAAAAAAATAAGAGTGAGAAAGAAGCACAGTTGGGGCCAAAGATTTTTTTTTTTTTTTTTAAGAAG
Source organism: Tetrax tetrax (assembly GCA_009806455.1). Taxonomy (NCBI): domain Eukaryota; kingdom Metazoa; phylum Chordata; class Aves; order Otidiformes; family Otididae; genus Tetrax; species Tetrax tetrax. The sequence continues at coordinate 168,795 of WHYT01016955.1, forward strand.
TATGACCAAAGCACAGAGTTTTGCATGAAGTTATTTTCCTGAAGACTCTGTCAGCAGAACTTCTGCCAGCTGATTTCACGGCCTTAGCCAAAGCACTGCATTCTGCAGCCCAGGCCTGCATTTGTGAGCGCGAGCCTTCCCCAGTTCCTCTCATCTCCAGGATGACCACGTGGCTATTAGGCAGGGCTATAGTTTACTCATATTACAATTAAACTACAGGAAAGCATGCAAGGGAAGTGATGGTCTAGCTGCTACATAACCGCGGCCACAGAACAACACACAAGAAAACCCCCCAGTGAGTTCAGTCTCGTTGTGCCATCAACCACGTTTCACGTATTTAGAAGCACGCAAATAGGTTGAAGTCATACTCGCACATACACTCCTTGCTTGCTTTGGAGGCACGAAACCCGAAAGGCCACAAGCTACACGAAAAAGAACAAAAAAACTACCCTGAAGAGAGTCTGATCTGCTGCCTGAATGATAAGTCGAAGGCAGCAGCGATCCTGCAGCGAGGGTGCCAGGGTGCTGCTCAGCTGGCGAACCGAAAGCCGGCGCAAAGTCGGGCACCTTCTGCCCTCGGCAGCTCTCTGCGTGCACCTTCAGAGCAGCGTACCCCAGGAGACTGCCTACAGCTAAAAAGCCCATCTGCAAACACACTCCGACAAGATACAATAGACAGTAAGCGTTGCCTCCAAAACTGTGCAAACGTGAGTTCTTTAAAAACTGGGTCTTCGGGGTCTAATGAATGTACAGCTTTTCACAGCGCTGGATGCCCAGAACCAGGGCTGCAGCTCAGGAGTTGCTGATTTCTAGCTCACACACAGCTCTTTGGACAGGACACGTACCAGCAAGGAAGCAGACGGAGGGGAAAAACGTATCTGTACTTACATGCAAGATGAAAATTAACTGCACTTTAGGCATACTTTAAAAAAAAACATAGAATAACCCTGTGTGACATAATGTTCCCCGAAAATCATCCACCTTAATCACAAAATACTTTGATTGTACTTATAGCATTTAACACCTCTAGCAAACAGTTGCTGCCATCAGATTCTTTATTAGCAACAGCATGGTTAACCAGTTACAGCATTAATCAGTCCAAAGCTAATTAGCGGGGGCGTTTCAAAAATAGCATACCAAACAACAGAAAAAAAAGCCAAATAATATTATACATATTAGACTTTAGTTGATAAAACCCCCCCAACCTAATAAACTATTCCGTGCAGAATCAAACCAACTTCAACAAAATATTCTTCAGTAAGCATGGTAATTCTAATGTAAGCCATAAATCTTTTAATTTGCTTTTTTCTCAAGACTTACCTATGTTTTTCTAGTTCGTTGTGTGATGACCTATTAAAAAGAGAAAAGAAATATTAGAGAAAAGGATACATACTAAGATTTAGAATATTTAAAAGCCAACACCTGCATAAGTTGCAAAAGAGCTCTCTAAAACATTTATTCATATGGATTATGAAACAGCTTCACTGTTAAATTGGTTCACTTTTACATCCCTCAGATACTTCAAGGTATCAACTTAATTTCCATGAGTAAACCGTGGGTTTAGGGGGGAATTATAATAAATTTGCATTTATTAGTGTTCAATAGCTTCAGAGACAGAATTGGACATAAAAAATCTGAGCAGGTTAGTAATAAACACAGCCCACAAGATTTTTATCTGTGAAGAAAAATTATGAGGGGGCAGAAAGCATTAGTAGACCTAAATGGTAACAGGCAAGAGTAAAAAGCAACCAAAAACCCAGCTTTCAAGCTGACAGAGGAGCAGAAGTAAAAATCAGCAGCTAACCACTGCTGTTGCTGTTGACACCTTAATGTCAAAAAAGAGGAATCTTCCTAATTCTTCTGAGTGTACAAATAGGAAAAAAAAATTCACAGTCCCTGAACTGACCACATCAGTGTGCTATTATCTTCCAGTCTACTAGGATTCAAGATTTCTTTTTTCCCCCTCCAACTGATGCCTCAGGGGTTTTTTTTTGCCATTAGAAGGCAGCCCTAACTTCTTGGAGGATTATTTTTTTTTAATTGATTCAGCTGGAATTATTAATTTTATTTATTTACACAGCTCAGACTACAAACATTCCTAAAATGAAGTTATTGTCACCACTTCAAACCAGCAACTTCCTGGACCTTTAGTTTTGTCCAACTAAAACCATTTCTGGTACTTCAGGATCAAAAGATACAAAGGCGGCGGCAGCTTTTACGGCCGGCAGATTACGTCAAAGCAGCTCTCCTACAACGTGCCGTAACCCCTGCCTGCAGCTGGGCACGACGTGCTGACCGAGACGGCTTCGTGGAGCTCTAAGGTCACAGAGACATCCCAAGGTGAAAAATTCCTCCTGCACAAAAGCACGACCCGCCCCGCGGCAAGCCATTCTCCCTCTCTCCGCACACAGGCATGCAGCTGGATGCTGCGGCATACCCAGGTGTTACCGATGACAAAAGCATCTCTCCGATTACAGAGAGGGGGAAAAAATAAAGCAAAGCTCATGCAAAGAAATAACCAATGAGCAAAGCCACGAGCAATTTATTTCAGCCTGGCAAAGCTCCTGATCCTACAAGGAATGAAGCGAACTGCCCCTCTGCAGGTAAAGGAAAACTCACAACACGTACAAGGTTCAGCGCTGATGTCAATCCATTTTCACTGGAAAGCATCCCAGTATTGTTACCAAGACATCAGCTGTGCCAACCATTACCTGGTATCTGTTTCTGAAGAGCCTATGAATTTAATTTTTTTTAACTTGTTGCATGGAGTGAGCCACAGTCAGGTAATGCATGTGCTCCTACTGTGCCATGTAAGTGGTCCTGACCAACGCAGCAGCTCTGGAAGTGTTTTACAGGTATTCTGTGCTACATTAGCAGGTCAAAGTGGGCTGTGTTTGCTGTGATCTGCTGCCCTTGCCATTTGACCATAATAAGGGAATATTGTTTTCACTTTCTACTCCTACACACACAGAGATAGCTCAAACCTTTCCTCTATGAGAAGTGACAAAAGCTATGCCAAATCCGCCAACGTTTACGAAAACACAGAAAACGTAAGTTCAGGAGGAACCATTCTCCCCAAACACCCGCAGTGGGCCTGTCAACGGCACAAAGACACTGTCACCAGGGACTCTGGGAGAGACAGAATACAGGCTGGCCTAGATTCAGCCCTATGGCATGACCTCCCTGACATTTTTGGCAGTTATACACCAGATGAACATGATCACTGTAACGAGCCAATTCCGACTCGCCTGCTGTAGCGGAGCTCAAAACCATCTCCAGTGTGTGCACAGTGACCACTGCACCCGTGGGAGAACCACTGGCCAAGAAGTTCAGCCTGCACAGAGTATTCTGCTCGGTCAAGAGAGGAGGCAGTGAGTACCTGGAAGTCCTTCTGCGTGCAGCGCACCGACAAGGCACCTCTGGATCACGAAGGGCGACTCTGGCGTTCGCCTGGGAGACGTCCTGCCAGAGCAGCTTCGGAGGGGCACAGCTACCGAACAGCAGCAGTGAACGCTCCCTCTTTGCACAGCTCTTTGGGATGCAAAAGCCTGACTGATGTGTGCAAACTCAGCCATCAGCCGCACGTTCCAGAAGGTGCAGGGAAGCTGACTAACGCCTCAACTATCAGACCCTACCTGGGAATCAAAACTGAGAGTTTTGACATTTACCTGACAGTTGCTCCATCTACAGAACAGGCTAAATACGCTATTACGAGCATGATGGTTTATTTTTTTGTTAGGTTTGTTTTCAGAAGAGATGAACCTCTCTAAATATTGTTTACTCTTTCCTTCACTGTCTATAGCACAGTATATTGCAAGAATATCCAGCTCTTTCTGTTCTTCATGCAACCTGAAGTGAGGGGAAAAAAAAAATGTAAGACTTGACCTGATCTGCAAGCAAATCAGTACCCCAAGCACTACCTCTGTTTCAAAACAAAGTATTTTATTACTTCAGTAAAAGATAAGTTGTAGGCCAGAACTAAGAAGATATATGGATGTATATATTTCTACAAAAGAGACAGATGTAGGACTGTGGTTTTCAGACAAATGGTCTGTGGAGCCCTTCAAAAGCGGCTACAAGAGAAGGATGATTTCTGGTGTTTAGCTTAAGCTTAAACACAGCTTAAATAGCCGTGTTTATTACTAACTAATCTATTGTTTAGCCCAATAGATATATTGGGCTCTGTACATCCAGGCAAAACCTGAGGCAGTTGGGTGTAGCAGTGATGAACGAAAGGTGCCAATAAAAGGTCAGATAAAAATAAAAGGGAAAAGCTAACAATAAAAAAAAAAAAAAATCAGCAAAATCAGATTCAGAAGATCAGCAATGCTGCTGCTGAGATAGCCCCGATATGCCTTTAGCAAATGGCGAGCAGTTCACCAGCTATGAAGTAGCATTACATTTCCTTTGTGAATAAATTGTCAAAAGAAGATTTGAAAGAAGGGGGAGGAGCCAAGTAAATGCAGATGTTGGTTTGCTAGATGCTGTGCCACTTCCAACAGCACGTCCCCAGAGCTGTCCCCTTCCACCACCCTTACTCCCCCCTAAACAAGACTTCTAGGTATTGGATTTGAGCATTTGGTTGATGCAACATTCAGCAGACACACCTGAACAATTAGGACGGATACTAATTGAGATTATAAGACTAACACAGAAAAGACAAGTCACCCCCAAAGTCCACTTTCCACCAGTGAGCCAGCAGGAACTGCCCATATGTGTACTGGGCTGAGATTTCCCTGTATGCAGGCTGCGCTGCCTGTTTTATTATTTTTATTTTTTTTTATTATTTACCTTCCCCTACTGCTCCCTCCATTTGCCCCACCAGACAGTGCATCTTGTCGGAAGGAAACCAGCACAGCTCCTGACAAAAGCAAGGACATACCAGCAACGCTGCAGAAATTTTTTCCCCAACGCTATTGGGAGCCAGATCCAGACTGCAAGTCACCAGTACGTTACCAGTTGCCTACAGATTTTAGAGCACTACAGGGAACACAGCAGGCTAGTTAAGAAAGCGCTTGTAACAGCGGCAAGCGCCTTGCTGGCACCAGGACTTTCTGGCGCAGGCAGGGCTGGCAGGGTGTTGTACATCCCATGTGCAGGGGACACAACTCCACCTAAGGCCACACAGCACTTGGGAGTGCCACGTGTGAACCACATTGACCGTACTTCACCTTTTGTCCAGGCCAAAAGAGTAAGAACAAACACAGTAAGAAGTTTTACAAGGTGCTACACGCTAAGCGTCTGCATCTGGTTCCCACTCCCAAGCGCGCCGGTGCACAGGAGCGCGCAGCTCCCACACCCGCCGACTTGGCTGCTGTACGCTGCGCAGCTTTTTTGCTGGGAAGATCCCGATTCGCGTACAGGGAATTCCCTGTCCACCCATAAAACCTGCTGTGGGCTGCACCTGAAAATAGTACAGCCCACCACCCGAATCACCAGAGATGAGGAGTGGTACAATGCTAACCCTGAGCATAAGCACGCATCCTGCCCAGTATTCACTGCTCCTGCGTTGCTGGGTTTTTTCCATTTGTTTTAAACTGGACGCGTCGCTTACAGCCCGTCAAAGAAACAGCCTGTATGGAATTAATTGACTAGAAATGACTATTGCGTTCTCCTCATAGCAAAATTTAACCGGCCCTGCAGGTTCAGCTGGGATCTGGGAAGCAGGCATACTGGCACAGCCTCGATGCAGAGCTCTGGCTCCAGTTTGTGCTGCCACATGTTTGCAGCGACGAGGTCCAAACACGCTTCTAATAGGGTGGCAATTTGTTTTCCTCAACTGCATGAACACTGCAACTCCCAGGCATCGCAGACCTACTGCAGTTCCTCAGCAGTGACAGACTAGTTGGTAAGATCTATTATATTGGGACTAAAATCCATCAGTTTTAAAAACAGTGATATCAATTGCTGTCCTCCCAGCTTTAGGAAAGCAAACCCAGAGGGATCCACCGAATTCAAAAAGCCAGGCAAAAAAAAAAAGCAGAGGAGCTGTGTCTGCATAGTCTGCTTTGCAGTGTTTTATTCTTGGCCTTCCACAAAAAAAAAAAAAAAAAAAAAAAAAAAAAAAAAAAAAAAAAAAAAAAAAAA
>WHYT01016955.1:192484-288174 GCA_009806455.1 Tetrax tetrax
GGGATGCAGGAGATGCTGTAAAAATGCGTCTGGCACACGCATCCATGACCCCTTACAGTGCACAGGCAGGAGAGGAAAACGTCAGTACTGCAAAAACATGCACAGAGATTTGAAAGAATTACTAAACTCTACACTAAACTCTACACAATAGTCTAACCTGCTGAAAAAGGAAACAGCGGAAGGCTTTCAGAAATGCAGTCAGAGTCACTGCCAGCTTTCCAGCCCCTGCCAGCATATTCAGCTGCCTTTCGTCATCTGGATACACAGAAGCCATCTACCAGAATAGCCTGGCTCCTGGCATACAGGCTGAGCAGGAAGGAGCTCAGCACCTTTCCTGTCCACACCATCCTATCTGCGCTGCTAACTTTGCATCCTTATCTCAGAGAGCCGCTGCACAGCTGTTGCCTAAAACTGGTTGGTTTTAACACAGGCAAGTAGTTTTAAAATAGGCACATTTTAAGCTGTGCTGTGATCACACATTGGTACATTTTCAGGCCAAAAGTGCTGAAGCCTGTAATCAGTCCTCTGCAGAACAGCACTTAGGCGCACAAGTGGTCCCATTGATTTTAATTGAACTATTTGAGTAAGAGCTATTCAGCGTATAGGAGGGCTGCAGAATATTGTCCTCTGTGTTTATTCCTCGGCAAAAGATGTTAGCTACAGTTTCCTTTTAAGAGGATAATAGCAGTTCAGATTAAAGTAGGGGTCATGCTTTACACTTTCTACTGGATTGTGGTAAAACTACGTACACCTGGTAAGTTATTAGTCTGTTTCTTGTTGCCTCAGATACACGAGTGTAATGTGGCTCTTGAATGCTGCTGAAACACAGATCACATTTTACTGCCATTTGGTCCAGGCATCAGGGAAAGACAAAATACAGGGCTGTGAAGAAAGCAGCATTGTGATTGTAATTTAACATAATTTTGTATTTGCTGTCTATATCTGGAAAAGGTCTGACTCCATGAATTACAAGGCAGATTGCATAGATTGCAACAGTGAAAAAAATTGCTGTAACATTTTCCACTTGCTGCTTGAACTGTTGAAATTCTGCTGCATGTGGGTGAGACAGTACAGTTTTCACTGTAAACCCACGGAAATTTATGGCAGTTTTGCTGTTGACTTGACTGGAAGTAGGTTTAGACTCTATTTGACATGGCTTTCTGTTACGAAATAGCATGAAACCATATATGCATAGGCCTGTGTTGTCCACACAGAGAAGAAAGTTCCTTTTGCCTGACCACGTGAGTAGGATATGTAGTAAAAAACATGCAAAGATGTACAGAGCAACACTGCTGTTTTCTTCCATAGTCACAGTGATCTATCAGTACCTCAGATTTTCACAGCACCTATGTTTCTTTGCGTATATGTCCAAATGTTATCTTAAACTCTTTTGTACATGCACTGTGGAAAAACACCTGATCTCAGTTCATGGTGGCTCTTGGCCTCAGGAGTCCTAAACCGTATTAGTCTGCTTGAACTGGAACTGTGTGTCTAACCACACACGCGACCGGCTCCCCACACACACGCAGAGCCCCTGCTGATGAAATCCAGGGGTAAACCCACATGCATTTAGGAAGGAGAGTGTATGGGTTGGCTCGTACCAAACAAGTGCTGACACATATTTACCTGTGGTTGCATTGACGGAGCTTTCTGTACAGTATGGAAGAGTGTGTTAAAGAGCGCAAAGTAGTTTTACCAAGATTATTTCTCCTAGAGTGAATTCAACTGAGTCCTCAGGAGGCATCGTAAAAACTTTTAAAATACCTGGAATGCATTGTTCTGGATCTGGTTTTATTTGTGCCACTGAACCAGGACTAGCTTTGGTGGTGTCAGCATGGGTGCAGAGGTGTAAAATGGGTGTGAAAGAAGATCAACTGAATTACTTCAAGCACTGAAGGACAGGCTCTAAGATGTACATGTGCTCAAAGGCTTTGCAGATTTGCGTCTCTAAATAGATTTTTTCCATTTCTACGAGCAAGCAGCAGGAACAGCTGAGTGCTGAAGAAACAGCTGGCCTTCAGTGATAAGGGATAGCTGTCACTTCATGGTGAAGTTTGAAAAACTTTATATTTAGAAGCAGAAGGGAGAGCCATCAGCAGCCACACCCCAAAAACTGAACTGTTTGCTGCTTCTTCACCGCCTGTACTTTGTGATTGGAGTTGGTAGTTACATTTTTAAGTGTTACAATGCCATCCTTTTCCAAAATTTGTCCTGTCGCGTGACACTGCGTGTGAGATCAGTGACATCAGAACTGCCAACTGCCCTGAGCTGTTGTGTGGGCAGAGCTCTGAAGTTGAGCATCCAAGCAACTTCGTCCACTATTCCCCATGTACGGCCTTAAAGAAATAATTAGGCCCTCTATACTTTTCAAATTTGGCTCATTGCAGCTACTGCATATTTCTTTCTTCCATCTTTTAAAATTCCTTACTGTGTCTTATCCCCGTGTCCAGAAATAAACTCCTTCACTGTGCCTTGGAGTCCATCTCCCTGTTTCCTTGGGTGTTGCAAGGCTTAGGTGATTAGCAAAGAGTTAGCTGTCACGCAGGAGGGGATCTGCACTCAGAGCTGACACTGACAAGTTTCAGCTCCTTGTCTCAGCATCTCAAATTCCATTTAATTTCTCATCTCACCTGTGATTCAGATCATCAGCTCTGTTTCCTAGGTGCAGAAACCAAAACACCTGAAAGTTGAATAGAAAGAAGTTTCAGAAGTAACAATTTTGTCAGTGCCCAAGCCCGATTTGAGACACTCTTTATATCTACCCGGCCAAATAAAGCAGGGTCAAAGACCCTTCTCCATCCATGATCTCAAATGGCAGATCTCACTGCAGCTGCTTGGCCCTGCATCTTCTCTGGGCTACTACTAGTGCACTTGTGGCTTTTAGTCATCACTTTGGTTTCTGTGTGGTTTGATTTTAGTTTAGGGTGGGTTTTTTTAAGTTCAAAGTTCCTGAAGATGTGTGGAAACCCATCAGAGAGCTGCTTTCGGAGCTTAAAGCTGAGGTTATGTGACGTGAAGATATGTGGGGTGTCTGGGTTAATGACAACGTTGAGGGATTGAGCAGTGTGGAGGAGTCACGTCTGTGCAGTCTCATCCAGTGTGCCTTCTGGATTGGTCCTTGACCAATACCCCTTAAACCGTGCCCAGGTGTAGGCTTGGAGAGTAGCTTGGTCCAAGGACCACGACAACAAATAAACAGTATAGATACTGTGGGGTCCTATGGACCTGAGTGACTCCGCACGTTTGGGTTGGTGGGCTCTCTACATGATGCTCGCTAGCCCGGCTTGCTGCCTGCTCTTGACCAGGTGTTCACTGCACTGTTTGAATCACTGACTTGCTCAAAACAATTGAACTTCTCCTGGTTTTGTTTAGGATTTAGCGAGGCTTTATGCATTATGCAGACATGCTTGAAATTCAAATCTGAAAAAAAATAGTACTTCAAACTGAATGCCAGTCCCTTGTAACCTTCATTTCTTGTTAATTGCTGTATTATGAAAGACAACATTTGTATCTTAGTGTCCTTGAGAGTTTGGCTGCAGGGACCTCGAATGCCCCTCTCCGCCAGCACTCCCCGACCAGCGAGACGTGCAGTACCCTGCCGCCAGGCCCTGCAGCCATTTCTGTGATCAGGCATGAAATTATTCTTAACTGATTGAAGTGAGGCATAGACTGAGAAGCTTGAGAGGCACTGATTTACTCGGTCATCCTGCTCTGCCTCCACTCTGTTTCACCTGAACCATGCCTGGAAATTTTGGATAGCATCATCCTAAAAATCTTCACTGATGCTGCCGCACTCAAAGCACTCTGCAAAAGGCAGTGGTATCACTGCTTTCATTTTAAAAGACAAAAAAGAAATGAGACATAGGCAAAACAACTGGCCAGTGTCATTCAGCAAAGGCAGGGGAAGAGCTGGGAGGAAGACTAGGTGTTCCAGTCCCTGGTCCAGCATGTTGGGCATTGTGATACACTGCAGAGGAAAGGCTTGTTATATTATTTTGGATCTGAATCTCAGACATATCATGGCCTTATTACATTCCCTTGGCGTAGGAAAGGGAGTGTGCATTTCTATTGCTTTAAGCTTCCACAAAATATATAGACTAGGGCAGCGCAAAGAGGCTTTGAGGAAACTGTGACTCAGCCCCACTTTGAGTTAGAGTGCTTTTTGGGGTCGTGGACATCTGCCTGAGGTCACTGCTTGAACGAGCTGATAAATTAAACATTTTTCCATTACCTGATAAAATTTGCAGTAAGGCCTTCTTGTTAGGTAGCTTTGATATAAGCACATCCTGTAGCAGTAAAAGCGTGTTCTGCCTCGCTGTGATCATCTCAGCGATGCTTAGCACCACTGTTGGAGTCCAGAACAGAGAGAAACAGAGCAGGGTTGTGCACACGTGGTAGCAAACGAGGCCAAAACCAGTCAAACAGAATGTCCATTTTAAGAAGACAGGGTGGCAACTGTGGACTTTATGAATAAAATAAATCAGTGGTAACACACTCTCAATGGCATCCACCCTATGAACATTAAAAAAAAAAACCCAAAACATTTTCTTGCTCAAGGTACCTGCTTCCCATGTGTCTGTGAATCATGTCTGCTGAGTTTACATGAAGAAGCTCTGACAAATTTGTATTGCTCTTCAGTCTGAAAATCCATCTAGATATGGAAGAATGAGTTCATGCGTCCTATGGAGACAACAAAGTAGTTAGCTGCCATTAGTTTATAGAATATTTATTACAGATGAGGAACTGAGAAAGAAGAAGTTATATTTACAAATTTAAGCATGGAGATCGCTCACCTGGGTGCTTGGACATCCAAAATCAACCGAGCTGTATGCTGGGTAGATCAGATTTTGTGTGCATACGCATATGGGAGAACAGATTTTTGTTTGTCAAAGAACGGATATCTGTAACGTATTTATAGGCCTGCAGTAAGTATGTAAGCAAATTGCTGAGTTCTGTTCACAGTAAAATTAATTATATTTCCTAGAGAAATATTAATACCTAATGTGGCTGATGCAAATCTCCTACCAGCCCTAGCATTCTGTCACTCACTTGTATTAGCCATGAGGGACTCCGGTGAATCTGTGATGGGAGGATCATAGGTGCATCCCATATTGTACTGTGATGATAATACTCTGCATCTCTGTAGCCTGTCCAACTCACGCATTTCAGGCTGCTTAATCAAGATTTGCAAGTTCAAGCTCTCAATAGATATTAGTAATTAGGTAAATAAAATGCTGTTTAGCTGAATGAGAGAGGAATCAATATTGATCCTGAACCTCATACTGATAGTACAGTTGTGCCAGTATTGCCATGATGGAGATAAGAAAGCTCGAACATCAATACACACGTTTGAGAGAAGATCAAAACAGCCCAGGTGGTAAATAACCTGGACAATTGCCTGCAGAACCTAAAATTAGAGATCAGCACAAAGGCTTGGCAGGTGAATAGTCAGCAGATGCTGTCTTATCTCTCTATTTGCTTTGGAAGATTGGGTCTGACCCAAAACATGTTGAAATCTATTTGTATCATCTTTATTTCAGCAGGCTATGCACCAGGCTCTAATCAGTTGTGGGCCTAATTAAATGATTTTCCTCATTGCAAGCTAATTATTCCTATGGAGAAATGAAACTGAATGTTAAATGAGGATAAAAAAATTATGGGCTTGACTTCACACTGTCTTACATCCTCTCTTATTCCACATAAAGCAAATACCGTTTCCCACTCTTTTTTGTTGGTATAAGTATGGAAACTGAGTGAAGAGTCAGGCAGAATGACTGTAACAAGCTCCTTTCCTTGTGCAAAAACAAAAGCCAGTGCAAGGAGGAAATCATCGGCTTTCAGCATCCAAGAGAGGAAGAAGCAATGCATTTAAATTGCAGCAAGGAGGTGGGACGTCAGCAAAACGTTCTGACAGTGAGGACGGCCAGGCACGGGGGTGGGGGAGCCTTTGGCACCTCCAGCATGAGAAGCCCGCAAGAGATTTGGCTCCAGCCTTGGGCAGGGCATGGAGCACCCAGAGGCCTCCTGGACCGCTCTTGCCAGTGCCTGGTTGGAGTTTTGCACCAATTTGGGGAAAAATGCAAGGTGCAGGACAGAGATAAAGTCAGTGCCTTGTGGTGATGGGCCGTTTGGTGTTCTTGAACCAATGGCAGAGCAGGTAACGTGAAAAGGTGAAATCTGCAGGAATTAATTAGATAATGGAAAATCAATCATGCTAATGAGTATGTAAGTGTTGGCAGACTAACTATTGCTGTGTGGATGGAATTGATGTAATGAATACTTTTTTCAGGGATTGTGGGTGGGAGGCTGCGTAGGCCTGGCCAGCAATGATCGTATGTGGTGCTTCCCTGTAATACCGCCCAGCTAAACTTTCAAGCGGGGTGTTGGTTTCGGTGCTTTGCTTCAGGCACTGAATTCCAGGAAACGGAAGATCTTAGCTGAACAACCCCAAAATGCTTCTGTGACAGCAGGTCCAAAAGGCACAACTTGCTGAAAGTAACCTTGCATGCAAAAAAACCAAACTAAACCAAACCAAAACAAAACCAACACTTAGTCTGTTCTGTCTGTTTGGGGTCCAGAATCTGAGATGCTGTAGCACATAGCGGTTAGGACCCAGCCTTATGGGACCCACAGAGCACTGTGTTTGCTAAATGTGCTGTCTGCAAAATGCAAAAATTACAGAGGGCAATCTTCATCCTCAGGCAGGTGTTTGCCATGCAGGTGTCGTGGGGTGCCACATCCTTTGTGTTGATGCATCGATTTTAGCACGGGGAGCAAAATTCAGTAACAAGGTGCAAGTGAGGTGGAAGAAACTGGGGAGTGGGATGGAGAATTTAACTTACTTGGTTTATTTGTTTTCCTTCCAGCTTTCCACAGGTCTATTTTTTTTTGCCTTGTACTTGGCTCCGTGTCTCTGATCATCCCGTCTGTCCCGTTTTTGTTCGCCGTCCTTTGTTGCTGATGGTTTCATGCTGGTTCCGTTCCTCTCCTTTCATGTGACACAGCTTCTCCGCCTGAGCCACGTCCAAGGTGTTGGACTCCCTGCAGTTATGGCAGAGAGATTTGATGCCGAGGACACGACTTCCTGCTTCGCTGACAGTGTCTGCATTGTGTAAGTGAGCATATGTTTTACCAGCTCACAAAAAAAGAAGTTTCAGGGCATTACTTTATGGATTCTTTTTCTAACTGGTCAGGAAACTGGCAGCTCTTCAGCTCTTTGTCATTGTTGCTGGCCTCTTGGTATCTACAGGAGACCAAGGTCCCACTAGTCTGGATGATCTACACACAGTGAGAGCGCTTTTTTTAATGTGAAGACCTTACAGTCAACACGGAGAAAACAGACGAAAGTATGAGAAAGTTGTTATGAATAAATCTTCCCTATGCAGAGGGAAGTAGAAACACAGAGAAATCTCCAGATCTCATTACTAGAGGTAGTGAGATACCTGTAGTAACTTGGATACCTTTAGTCCATTGCAGGGCTTTCACCACAAAATGGTCCTCCTTCTCTTCACTGGGACCAGTGTAACGCAGGGATGAATTTTCACTTTTGTCTCCCATTTGGATGTGCTAAGGACGGTGGAAGGTGGACCCATGTCAGATGACTGCCACGACAGCGCTCGGACAGAGCATCTCACCACTCACTCACATGGGAAAGTCTAAGGCATGCCGAGTCCCTCTGTCACCTCTCTGGTTTTGAATGAAATGAAGAGGGTGGTTTAAAAGTGTTACGTGTATTGTCAGTTATCCCAGGGCGTGAGAAGATGAGTAGAAGTATACTCCCATATATAAAAAGATAGCTTTAATATTCAGAGGTGCACTGGTGAGACTTAAAGCTTTAACTTCTAATAAATGTCTATCTGGACTTTGAAGGCTCTCCTGATGTACAGCTACAAGGGGTTGTAATTAACATCCAAACTCCCGTGAACTCAGAAAGTCCCCGAAGGCAGGTGAACTCTGATTACTGAGCAATAGTACTGCTCACTCCTGAAATGCGATAATAAACTACTCTATAAATACAGACGAACGAAGGCTGGCAGAACCCGTACAAAAGGGAACTTTTGTTGAGACTCAGCTGTGACCTGTACCAAAGGAGGCTGGGGCAGGAGCTTGTCACAGCCTTCTGCAAAGCAGATCTTGCACCCAAGGGGGAGGAGTTGGTGCTGGGGTGCTTTGGCCCTAATCTGTGGGTCAGTGGTGGGGGAATAGGTTGTGCCTGGTGGGGAACAAAACCCCTGGGAGACGGGAAGTTCTTAGTCCACCTCAACTTGTTCCACTGTGACTGGCCGAGGACCACACTTTAAGTCTGTCTTGACATCAGGTAGAAAACCCCTGTCTTACGACTCACTCCTCTATTTACAGGCTTGCCTTTGCTTCCCAAATTAAGATCTATGCTTTACGCTAGACAGGCAGTGTGATGGCTTAATGAAGAAGAGGTCAGAAGTAATACCTCAGCACAACCTCTGCTTTAATTGTCTGTGCCTTTGACATCTAATCAAACACATTAACACCCAAAATGCACACAGCTGGGCTCTTTGTAGAGTATGTTTGCTTTATTTTTTTAAAGCTTTGCTTACCTGTGGAGTCTACTATTTATTGTATGATGCTTTTTACCATTTAGGCACTGTGCTTAATCAGATTTGTAAATTAATTCTCTCCTGGGGTTTCTCTTTGTGTGTTCAGAAAGCATAAAAAGTGTTCATGACACGCTTCAAAACACTCACTGGTTACATTAGTCATCCTCTCAGCATAATAGTTTTATGGAGAACACTTCAGGTAAAAAAAAACCTGCATTTCCTTTAATCCAGTTTCTTTCCCCCATTTTTGATCCCTAGAGTTATGTTACATGTTAGTAAACAGCTACGCGACATACAAAGGCTGTAATAGTCTTTTTTTTTTTTTTGGTTGGGGAAAAAAGCTACTGTTTACATCTTGAAATATCTATTAGTACTTTTATGATGTATTCAACTGAAAACATTTTCTTACAGAAACGTCACCTTCTTCTGGCAGCTGAGAAGCTGGTTTTAAACATGAGTGCTGCAGAATGACGGTATGCCTTGTGCCTGCTCTCCATTTCCCCAGCCTGGCAATCCCAGCCCAGCGGCAGGGCTGGGCCAGATGGGAAGGGACAGCTTGGATGGGGAGCACCAGCCTCAACATCAGTGCTGTCTGCATCTTCACGGATGGACCATCCCTCACACCCACAGTGCACCTTCCTTGTCACAGCCTCGTGGTCAACAAGACACTTCTGTGGCAAACATTGTGATGTAGAAAAGGGTTTGAACAGCAGAAAATGTCACTGACGTCGGTGAGGAAGTGAGGGTGCTTGGCTGCAGTGCCCGTTGGCAAGAGAGGAGGACTGCCGTGGCCACTGAGCCACAGCCTGAGAGCCACAGTGACAGCAAGCTGCAGCACACCACCTTGGGTGTGAGGGGTTTTTCCTAGAAGTCACAGACAAATGTGGCTGCAGTCTTCTCTTTATGCCAGTGAGACCCAGGGAAAATGTCCCTCATGATTCTGCAGACTCACCCTTGTATCTCTGGGCAGCCTTATCTACCCTTCCACCTTGCACACACCCCCCCTAGTCTCCCAGGCCCTTTGTGTTTCACAGGAAACAAGCAGATAAACCACAGCTCTCGATTTCCTAATTATGCAAAAAAGTAGAAACTCCTAAACCTTCAGAAGCTCAAAAATGCTGAAGTGGTTGAAAAAAAAAGGCAAAGAAACCTGAAACCAAATGTGGATTTCACATGAAGATGTTGGGATCTCAGAGATTATGATGTTCGGTGCTCTCACAGCACACTTACTCTGGGTGTTCGCTAGAAGAGGACAGCAGCGCATCGTAGAGAGCATCTCATCTTTGAGGAAGGACACAGTAGCAGGAAAATCTTTTGTGTGATGGAGCAATTTGTGATCCTGAACACAGAAAACATTGCGATGGGTTGCTGCAGAGAGGAACTTGCTCAGCTCAGCGGGGAGGAACCTGGCTCTGGCACTGCTCTGCAGCAGCAGCCTGGGGATTTCTAGGTACATTTTTGCCCAAATCACTTCTCCCTCAGCCTCCCTTATTCCCCAGATCTGTGCCTGTCTCAGAGCTGTGGGGTAACCAGATCCCTCAGGCCTTCACCCAGTCTGCACCAGTGCAGGCACATGCAACTGCAACAAATGCACGCGATGGAGCCCCAGGAAGAATCTGAAGGGCAGCTATGCCTGTGCCATTGCTGCCCCATTTCTGAGTGCCGCAGTCGCTGCCCGTCCCGCTGCCGTCTCCGTGGCTGGCAGGGCACGTGTTTATGTTCCTGGGACACCTGGAGGGGCTGAGCTCATCCCGTCAGAGCAGCTGCTCCTTCCCCTTTTCCCTGGTTTCACATGCTCGCTCTCAAATCTTCTCCTTCTTGCCAGTTAGTTCACAGCGCATGATTTAACTCCTTCCAAATTTTCCTGCATTTGGTAACAGTTTTGAGAAATGAGAAAGGCATCCAAAGAAATGCACCTGCTGGGTGGGGTGTGCTGGCGGCGAGCGGAGCCTGTCAGAGGGTCCCTCAGCGCTGCTGCCAGCAGGCAATGCTGCAGCTCATGGTGCCGGTACTTAGGGAGCCAATTTTTTCCCCACTTCCCATATCACAACAGCCTGTACGTGTCTCTGGCTTCTCTCTTGCTCTTTCCTTGCTCAGATGTCTCTATTTTTTCCTTTCCCCAGGGGGACAGCGGAATGACGTGAAGGAAGGAGGATTCCCCAATTCTGGTGAGTTCTGGGAACGAGTGCCACAATTTTCGGCCAGATGCCAAGAAATTCATGTCATTCACAGGCACAAATCGCATTCGTTTCCTCAGCAGCTCCTTTGTTCTCCAGCACATCATCAAGGTCACAGGGAGAGGGAAAGTTCGTCAGGCACTCTTGGCCAGGCTTGCAGGCGGCTTTGAATTTTAGGACCAAATCCTGAACCATGGAGGATTGACTCTGGCAGCAGAGCACGGGCAGCACTGCAGCCTGTGCTGCTGCCTTCACCTCAAACTGCTCCGGTCCTGAAGGTTAATATGGTTCCCATTTCATACAGGGGAAAAAAGTGCCAAAATACTAGTTCAAAAGGCAGGACCATCATGAGGATCTGAGCACCCTCCAGAGAAGCATCCCTGGCCGCGCTGTCTGCGGGGTAGCTGCACCAGTTTGTCCTGGGTGAGGAGCTGCCGCCCATCCTGTCCCAGCGCTGCCCCAGCCTCCATCTCTGTTCCCACGCAGGGAGCAGAGCGTGCGGGTGGTGTCTGTGGCTTTCCAGTCCCTGCTTTATCCAAGAGGATGTTTGTTTCCTGCAAAGGAAAGCACAGTCGGATGTCACGCTAGAGGAAAATAAAACAGATCGACACGGGGCCAAATGGGTATCTTTTACGATTCTACGTAGAGATTTCATCAAAGATTAACTTGGCTCATCAAACCAAACTCTAATTTTGTCCATCACTAGTGGACAAGCTCAGGGGACTAATGCAGGGACAGGAAAATGCTCAGTTTGTTCTCAACGTTGTGTGTGACACAAGGCAGTCCAGTCAGAGCGAGCGATGGTTCCCGTGTTGAAGACAGAGTGCTGACACTGACCACACAGAGCTCTGGAGATGGAAAAATACGATGTGAATGCTGGGATGCTGCACACTCCTAGTGCTCTGCCACGGAACAGAGCCATGTGGCTGCACTGCGCGATGCTCGTCCGGTACGTTTGTTGCTCCAGTGAAATGTCGTTCCTCCAAAACACCACATGCACTGGAGTGGTACAGGTTGTCCCGTATGGCTGTGAGAATCAGAGGTCCGTGGTAGCATTAGGTGGATCCAGAAGACGGGCTTTTCAGGTGGGGAGGGACCTTACCATCCCCTCTAATGGTGGCCTTGGAGAATCACGCGCCAAAGAATCCCAGCTCCACAGGGCTCCTGAATCTTCCTGCTGTCACTTGCAATTGCTTTATCTGAATCTATTGTGGAATTTCTATTATTACCTTTTTCAGCCCGAGGTTGTCCTGTTTCCTTTTGATTTCCCCTTATTAATTACACATAGCAAAGATTTTTTGCCACCTATTTTTTTTTTTCCTAATTGAGGTATTTTGTGTAACAAAAAGCTTTCTAAGTCTGGTTACTGTTTTCCCTTATTGGGAATACTCATTCAGCAATTACCTTTGCCAAAGATGATGTAGTGCAAGCAGGTGTTACAGCCTTACTTTCAGCCGCATGGAAAATACATTTCATCTCTGACAGCCATCCTGCTGTTTCAGTGGAAGGCTACCCCATGCAGAGCTAGGCTGGTTAGATCAAACTGTACTAATTGCAGAGTGATTTGGAAATCTGTTCCACTTGCAAACAGAATGAATCCAACACTTTGTAACATTGAATTAACAAAGGTCACATTTCATAAATATTACAGAGCAATTTTCATAGATAATGCAGCAGGGTAGTTAATGATTAGAGCAGTAAACTCCTGACGTAAGGCCATGGTGAAGAAGGGACATATTTTTACAGCTTCCGTTATTATTGCTGAGGAATCTTAACCAAAGGCAGCAGAAATTATTAGGGTCCAACATACCTTTAAAATCTAGCCCATCAAACTATATCTGGTCTTCCCAAAGGCTTTTGGATTAGAAACTAGAAAATTTAAGAGATTTTAGACAATCAGTCAGATTCTCAACAGGAAAATATGTGTGTTGATGTCAATCCAGTTCTACTGGATTCTGCAGTGAAAAAGCCAGCCTTGATAACTGGTGGGCATGGGCAGAGCTGAGGCTAAGCAGGGATGCAATTCTCCCTCTTGCTTCAGCTGCTGGAACTGCTGGGTCAAGGCAAAAAAAATTTAGTAAAGTTCTCGTTCTGCTCCTAGGACTAACCCCTGGGACTGGCACCTCTTGTGGGACTGGGTCCAACATAGTTTCTTAGACAGAAGCGTATTTGAGCTGCCTGAGCAGTAATCTTGCTGAAGTCTATGGGATTAGCTCTGTAGGGAGACAGTATTGTACATATTATATGTAAGAGAAGGTGGTGGAATGAATCCTGGGATTACTCGGAGGCAGAAAACCAGAAATCTTGGGCCCATGTACAAACAGAGGACTTAAAACCAGAGAATGTAATTTTCCAGGATTTAATTAGGCATGTTTTATACCTGATAGCTGCACACACAGAGACAATCCATATTTCTCAGTAGGGTTTTATCTACTGTGCGCCATTGTGTCTGAATTTGATGGGCTAGAAAATCTTGGTGTAAAACTGTGGGATGACTGTCATCCAATGGCGCTTAAGGGTGGAAAGCTTGGGAATCAGCAAAACTCCAGCAGGCATTTTGTATTTCCTTCTTCCAGAAGAAACTCCCAGGGGATGGAAAGTGGCTAGTGTCACTCTGCAATGCTTTATTGAGAGAAATGAAATGTAAAGCCCACTGTGGAACGTGCAGCGACGTCCAGGAGCTTGGATGAAGAGGTGTAACTCGTTGTGTCTCCGTTTGGGAAAGCTGTTTGATGAGATGAAACAGGAATTGTCCACGCAGTGACACTGTTTGGACTTTTCAGGTTTTAATTTTCAATTTTTAGATGCTCATGCTCTGAGCCCATTCAGAACCTAAACATAAAAATGTAACTCCTTGAAAATCCAGTGCAATTCAAGTGAAAACAAAACAAAACCCCAACATTCATGCAAGTAGCAGCTCAGCTAAACATAAAACAACTTGAATTGTGAAAACCAGCCCAAAGTGGTATCAACATTAGAGTCAGAAGAAACCTAGAAGGCTTTTCCCACAGCCGGACACAGGGGACCCCGACAGGCAGAGATTCGCAGGGTCGCTGCTCCCGGGAGGGCTCACCCTGCTCACAGCCAGCACTTTCTCCAGCCCTGCCTCCGTTCCAGCTGGAATGGCTTGAAAAATAGCTGGAAGTTTCTTGTTAGAGCAGACCCACAGCACAGCCAGTTCTTCCAATGACAAACGAGAAAAAGAAAACAAAATATCACACTGTCATTTAAAAATAGCTTCAGTAAAAATACCGCAGGGAGTGCTTTCGCCGAGCAGAGATTGGCGACTGATTAGGGAGGGTTATCAGAGTACCTGGTGCTGGATAAAACCCGATCCTGCTGCAAGGCATTCTCATTCAATCAAACAGATTGTGGGTTTGCCATGAATGCCTGAGAAAGTCTAGAAGCTTTCTGATAACGCAGGAGTTTGAAACAAGGGCTTTTTGCTCCTCGCCTGCAATGCAACTTTAGAAAAGCTCCATGCAGTCTGATGCTGCAAAGTGGCATTCTTGGAGTTTGGTGAGACAGGGCAGCTAGAGGCAGCAGAGCACGGTGTAGATGTTATTCCTCTCCCATACCCATTCTCTGTTCCTGCCAAATGCAAGCTGGCTTGGTCCACTGCCAAAGTGGGATGAGCAACCCTGTGCGAGGGTGATCCCGTCCTGTAAACCAGAGGTGGAAGCACTCGTAAAGGCTATGCACCATGGCAGAGTTCACCCTAGGTTTGGAGACTTCCAGAAGTGATGTCTGTGCCTTGTAGCCATGCTCTGAAGTGATATATTTTGATCACAGACTTTACCATGTAATTTTGGGAAGTTGATCCTTTGAGTGCTCTTGCAGGGTCATCAGTGTCATCTTTAAAGAGCAGCATGCATGTGCAACAGTTTTCCAATGGCAAAGCTCAAACTGCATGACCTGAGATTTAGGGTCATTGCAACTTTTCACATTCCTTCTGGTCTTTAGCCTCTCGGTTCTGCTTATACAATGAATGAAGGTGTTAAAATGCACGTATTTGCCTTGCTCTGCTTATTATAAAGTACTTAAAGCATCATTTAATTTGTGACTGTTATTTAGGTCAATTTACATTATTCCAATTATTTCACCCAATAAGGAAATAAATATTCACTAGCTGAAGAAAATCGAGCAATGAACCAAAAAACATTGATTTGTTTAA
The DNA here is from genome assembly GCA_009806455.1 of Tetrax tetrax. NCBI lineage: Eukaryota > Metazoa > Chordata > Aves > Otidiformes > Otididae > Tetrax > Tetrax tetrax. Next base: position 207,409 of record WHYT01016955.1, read on the forward strand.
GAGACTCTTGGACATATTTCAAGACAAAAGAAGAAATAGATAGAAAAAGAACAAGAGCAAGGCCTGATCTCTTCTGGGATGGTATCATTTGTTAGTTCAGTGTGGTCCTCTCAAGACCTACCTCGAACCGTCTCGTTAAAAACTTCATAGCTGGAGACACAGCTGAGGTCCAGAAGCTTGAAGCACTGTCAGCACTGAAGAAAAAACAAGTACGTTCGAAATAAAGCAACTAGGCAAGTAGCTTTGTTAGGTCAAGTGTCATTCTCATGACCCTAAGATTAACGATCTTTCCTGTTTTTATGTAGTATATCCTGACTGCTTTTTACATGTGACTGCAGTAGCAAAGCACATCATGGTGAAAATATGTGCAGAACCCATGAAAATGATAGACAAATCAGGTAGCACAGTGACCTGCCCCAAAGCAGAGAAACCCTGAGCTGGGGCTGCCCTTGCAGCCGACACCTACCCACAGCTGAATGTGTCCTGTTATGGTCAGATCACATCCCATGCAGGGTGCTCGGGAGGTCTCCATGCTTGGGATGGGGTCTACTGGCTTGCCAACGCTTCACAAAGTGGCCACCTCACTGGGCAGAACTCTAACAGCACGGCAGTGCCAGGGGTCAGCGGGTGCTCCCTGGCTCCTGGGGAACCGCTGCTTACAGCCACGTCATACCGTGAGTAGCCCTGGTTTGGGTCTCCTTTGCAGGGGTGCACATCTGCATGGGGTCATCTAGCACCACTCCCTTCCCCTCCCTTTGTCCCATCCCCAGGATCTCACCCACACAGAGTTCCCACTGCTCCTGCTTTTCTAGGCTTTCCTCAAAATGCTTCCTCGGGTCATTCTCTAATCTCCCAGGGCAGCTGCGTTTTAGAGATTTCCCTTCCTGCACAATGTCCATTCCCTGGTGGGATCCACGTGGGTCACTTCTGAGGGCAGGGACAGATCCATCACACTACTGGGTTTCCTGCTGTCCAGCCTTGAGGCCGGTTCAATAGTAGAGGGTTATTTGGGGCTGGTACTTTACTGAAGTATCGAGTTACTGTTCTTCAAACTGAGAGGACAGCAAGTGACACCTAAGAGCTTTCCCTCCCAAATCTGTTGCTGCTTCCAGGCACCACCTGGAAGGGAAATCAGCTGCCCCCAGCTCACCCACTAAACCAGGAACAGCAAAGGTGGGAAACTAAAACTCCCACAGCCCAGCCTGTTGCCACATCTACTCGGCCTGGACTAGCGACTGAGACCATTTCACTGCTGAGATCCCCTGCAGGAAGGGTAATGCTTTGTGCGTGTTGTCAAAACGCCTTTTAGCAGTGGCAGGATACTCTCTGCTCCGAGCGGAGGAGGATACATACCAAGCCTTAAGCTGTTCCAGGCTTCACAGAACAGCAGACAGCAAAATACATGTGGCTGCACTGGGACACAATGTTTTCAAAGCCCTGTGTGATTGCACCAAGTGGCATAAATCAGAATTACCTGTCACAAATCGTATTCCTCCGTGGCCATTTCTCCATCCAGGCGGAGCAAGTGGCTCAGACTCTCTGAGCCAGTGTTTGCGCTAGAAAGAAGATGGGGAGATGTTAAAAAAGCATTGATGCTTGAAAATACTTCTAAGTGCATCCCACTAGAAAGTTGTGCCAAGGTTGTGTTAGGGCAGGAACATGAGGGGCTTTCCTGCTTCTGAGAGCCCAGAACTGGTTCTGAGAGCTGCTTCCTTTAGTATCACTTTCAGAGTCAACATTTTGGCTTTTCTGCATGAAGAAGTGCAGGGCTCTGCCCTGACGTGCACCTTCTGCAGTCCCAGGGTGTCCAGTCTTCCTCTGAAACAGTCTGCAAAACTTATAGCAGCTTTCAGTTAAAGCTCAGCTCATCCCCAGGGAACCTGTGGAGCCAGGCCAGCAGCACATCCTCCTGGAAGCAAGCAACGTCCGTGCTGCTAAATACTTCAGATTCCTCCCGGACACCAATCCAGACTGGAAGGTGTACTGGAAACCTTAGACAGAGGTTACTCAGTGTACAACATTTTCCCCAGTGAACACTTCTGACTTGCAACAAGTGAAGTCAAACCTCAGTTCAGACCTCACCTCGGGGTCCAAGCCCTATCCCAACCAGCCTCAACAGCCTAAATGTGGGGAGACATGGCCTGGGGGCCCCGTCTGCTTTGCAGGCTGGCCCTTTGCCTCAGTATCCCAGGCACTGAACTATTGCCACATGAGGTATTTAAAGGTCTTTTTACTAATTATCTCCACAGCTCAGGCTTCTGTTGTGATGCCCTCCTTCTCTCTGAAAGTCTCTGCCTGCCCTTTGCAAGACACGTCTTACCAAGGTTGTCTTAAGACATACATGGGCGTTGGTTTCTTTTCACCCTCCAGTTTGGGTGAGGGCAACGTGCCTGTTCTCTTTTGCTATGCGAGTGGGTTGGCAGTGAAACGCAGCGTGGTTTGGACTCTTCACCGCTGAACGGCTTCTAGGCACTATGCCACGCTAACTAAACAACCCTGCCCGCATCCTATGGGCCTAGTAAGTATTTCCTATATATGAAGTCAAGATATTAAGAGCCAATTTTGAAAAGTTCAGTATCGACATGTCCTACTGAGAACAAGAGGAGTTGCTGAAAAATCCAAGTCAAAAGTCATTTGTCCATGAACACGAGGTTCAGCGCTGGCTGGGATCAGCGTGCCAGAGCTCACAGCTGCTACCCCATCCCGCTGCTCCATCATCTGGGGTCAGAGGCTGAGATCAGCCTTATTTTGGGAAGGAAGAAGTCCTGTTGTTAGCAGGACTCAAGCATACAGCAATTAGGACAACAGCTTCATCAACTTATTTTACTCTCCCTCCCTCACTCCTCATTGACTTGTTCCCACACTTTTTGGCAGCCCCTAGCACCATTTTAGTTTCCCCCCTCCGACTGATGTGCTGCTTCTCTACAGACATCCGCTCGTGTAGGGAAGGCTTAGGCAAACAGAAAACCAAACATCCAAGGTGTGTATTTGAAGAATTATTGAAATAGATTCTGGTGTAACTTATTTCTTAGGACAAGAAATCATTTGTATATGGCAAAACCAAAAGAAAACCCTGAAGTGCTGAGTTTCCCCTTTCTATTATCATAGTTATTAAAAAGGAGGTACCATTTGCCCTCTGCTTATGATGGCACGTACACCCAGGCCGTCTTTCCACCTGCCCCAGAGTTTGTCCTGGGGTGCTGCTGGGCTTTGCTTGTTGCTGCTAATGCTGTCATTCTGCAGGGTTACGGGAAGGTGCAGCAACACAAAGTTTTTCAAATCCAGGTTTCAGAAAGAAATGAGAGATACGTATCTCTCCAATCTGCTGGGGGAAAGAATGAAAAATAAATTGTTCTGGTGACATGCAGTTGCTGGCTATTAATTCCTTGGAGGAGTTTGTATTGCTTCCAAGGCAAATATGAGATTAGCTGTTGGAGTAGCAGAGTAGTATGGGATGCAGATCCAGGGGTTCTCGTAACACAGATGTTATTTATTTAGCCAATGCAGAGCAAATCTACTTACAGATGTAATTTTGTGTTTGTACATTAACTGTGAAGTCTAGCTGCCCACTAGCCCCTCGCTACCACCTGAGAAGGCAGGGATCCTGCCTTCTGGGCCAAGTCCCCAACACCCAGGCAGGGCCGGGTACCCCGTACCCCCACCCTGCTGAGCAGGTGCCCCGTGAGGGCATCAGCCACTTGTCAATGTGGAGAGGTGAGCAGGGCAAAAAGCAACCCGGCTGCGAGAAGGCAAGTGGAAAACGGGTCTCAGTCACCTGAAACCTTCCTGGTGATTCACCCAGCTGTAGGGGCTGCCCACCCCAGCTGCACCCGTCGGTGGCGGCGTTTGGAAGAAATGCCACTGCTGAAAGAATGCCGCTATTTTGTAAAAGCATTTTCAGGACCTTGCAGTGCCAGATATCCAGACGTGCTAATGCAAAATGCATTAGCCCAAGCAGCAGGAGCTCCGGGGCTGCTGGCGCCATTGAGTTCCACTCATTTCATCTTTATTATAAATACTGCATTGTCATCTCATTCTTTTCTCTCATCCTCCCTTTAGAGAAGAATTATAAGGCTCTAGTTGACTGGTCCCTTTGACTTAGTACACTTGTTAAACCACAGGCAGTAAATACCTCTTTCAATTGTTTAAGGCGGATGTATTTATTTCATTGGAGCAACTAAATGAAATCTGTAAGAGCTAAAGAATCCCCCCTTTCACAGCAGCTCCACTTTTCTACCTCCGAGCTGAATGCTGAAGAAACTCCTCCTAAACCTGCCGCATGAAACCAGCCCACCTTCAGGCTCCCTCCTGCTCTTAGCTGTTTTTTGTGGTTCAATAAGTATTTCAGCCTGGAAAGGCTCACCCTCTCCTTGTAAATAGTCATCTTTCACCAGGCAGATCTCAGCTGACAAATGTTAATTGTTATGCAAACTATCCAGAAGATGAGCTCTCCTCCCAGGACTGAAGGGCAGGCACCTCCCTGATGAAACAAGGCAGCTGCTTAAAACAGCGCAGTGCTCCTCTGCCCCGGCTGCCAGAGCAGGGGGAGAGCCGGGTGGTGCGAGCGGAGCTGGAGCCGTGCCATGCCAGCGTGGTGAACACCCCCGCTTCTGTGGAGAAACCCACCACAATACAGCTCGAGAACTTGAACCAACCCCACGTCATCAGGAAAATGATGCGATGTTTCAGGGGAAACCAGACAAAAAAAAAAAATGTTTCTTTGGATTCATGCAGTAGGATGCTCCCTGCTGCAACTGGTCGTCAGGGCAGGATTGGGGTGGGAGAGCGATGCTCTTCCAGTCCAGAGGGTTTGGCAGGGACGAGGGATGCTGAAGGTGCCCTGTGAGCCTTGTTCTTACCTGGAGGCAGGTGGATATTCGGTGTTGCTGGGCCGTGGCTCCTGCTGCAATACCCCAGGGAGCTAGGAAACATCTCCCCTTGCTTGGGAAAGGCAGCGCTCATGCTCCATTGGTGCTCCTCATAACTCCACTGTAGGTAACAGCTGAAGGGAAACTTGAACTCGCTATCAGCTCATTTTTCCTTCCAGTCCCATTTTGTCCCTGCTCCTTCCCTCAGCTGCTTTCGGTGCAGGGCTGCTCTGCCCAGTGCGCGGTGTTTGGGATCTCTGCGAAGCATGGGAGGCAGCCCGGAAAGATGGGGACTCCCCACAGCTGCTCATAAACACCATCCTCACGGGGCTGGCGGGAATTTGTATGAGTAGCAAGTCTTTGCGTGTGCTTGTCCAGCCCTCAGAGAGCGCAGCCTCGACGGAGGCTGGTGGAGGAGGTGGCTCATCGGAGCGCCGGGAGAACAAGCTCCCACTTTATGATCCTACACTGAGTCTGTGAAACCAGGCTGGCTGCAGAGAAAAATTACATTTCAAGCCCTTATGAGATGTGCATAGAGCCCACTAGTGGGGGTTGCCAAATTCTGTCTGTATCAGCCACCTCCTTGCTCTTCTAAGGTAAAAAAACCCCACCTTTCTGGCCATCAGAGAACATGGAAAAACATGTCTTTCCTGGAAGTTGCTTAGGAGAGTTTAAGGGGTTGCTGTGCTTCCTGATGACTGTGTGGACCACTGTCTGCTTCCGTCTGTGGCTGTGCTGAATTTCTGAGCACTGTATTTAACCAGGCATCATGCCACCCTGTACTCATTCTAGCTGGGTGTTTTTGGATGGTTGGTTGGTTTGGGCTTTGGTGGTAGGGTTTTTTTTTTCTGTATTAAGATAGCTTTGTGCTACTGCAGCAGGGAAGTTCAGGGTTTATTGTTTGGGTTTTTTTTTTAATAAAATACTTTATCCCACCTGTACCTGCATAGACTTCAGCTGTGTAGGAATTCATGAGTTTGACCCAGTGCGTTTTGAGAGGACAATACATAGAAGGGGAGAATAGAGGAAGGACTATGGTTTCAAGATTTAGGCAATGAGGAAAAGTTCTCACTGATTCTAAGGCCTAGTATTCCTTACTTCCTTCAAGTTTAATAGCAACATTTTCATTGATTTCAGTGGCAGCAAGGCTGCAGTCTACGTAAAAGGGGAAAAATGGCATTTAACCCAACAAATCTTTTCCAGCCTCACATCTCCTGCCCTGTTTTTGCATCAGTTCCCAGTATCTGGCTGGGCAAAACAGCCATGTGCTATCTCCATGCTCGGCTTTCCCCTTCAACAGCTCTGTCTGGCAACTTTTTTTTACGCAATATGGTAAAACTCCTTCCCCAAAGGGCCATAAAGGACTCAGGTGCCAAAGAAGGCCACTAATTCCTCTCAGCAAGGGCACTTGGCTTGGCTCACAGTGTCCGTGGTTATTTTCATCTAAGACTGACCTGATAAGGGGATTTCCTTTCAAGTGGAAAAGCATAAACTATATTTATATGCAGATAATTTCCTATTTGTTGGGTTTAGCATAACAGGCTGAATTTCTGGCCTGTCTCTCCAGCACTGTCTGACCAGATGAAGCATATTCAGTTGTCTGGGTGGGAGATGTTTTGCCAGAAGCTGGAGAGATGCCACAGCACAGCTGGCTCTGGAAGGCAGAGGTGGAAGGACACAACTGGGCTTCTTTACTCTGCTTTTTCTAGAAGGAGGTAACACAGACCGCAGTACCTGCTTAGCATTTGCTGCTGTGTGCACGCACTTACAGGTGCGTATGCCACTGAGCCATTGTTCAAACTGTATATATTTTGTTCAGAAATTTTAAAAAAGAAACCCTTAAAGTGCAGCTAATGTCCTCTGAGCCACCTTCAGAACGTAGTAATTTTGCAGGTAAGTAGGACCATGCTCAGCTAAGGAACAGGAGAAATTGAACTACATTTGTAGCAGAGGAAGAATTTACTGAAAAAGGTGGTAGAAGATTCTCAAACTGCTCATGGCGAGGAGAGCAATATCAAACCAGCAATACTTCGTCTTTGTCGTAGTTCAGCCCCGATCGGGACCAGACCACGCAGTCTCTTCTCTCGCTCCCCCCACCCTCCAAGAGAACAGGGGGAGGTGATATAAGAAAAAACAGCTCAAGGTTTGAGATAAGGACCGGGAGAAATCCTTAAAGTTACTGTTATGGGCAAAACAGACTCTACTTGGGGAAAAATACTCATTTATTTCTAAAACTAGCAGGAGAATGAGACAGGAAACAAGATAACCTCCAGGCTTAACATTATTTCTACTACCTCCCCACCCCGAATGACACAGGGGGGAAGAGGGAATGGGGGTTGTGGTCAGTTCATCACGCATTGTTTCATGCTGCTGCTTCATCGTTGGGGGAAGAACTCCTTGCATTCCTCCCCTACTCCTTCATGCGGTCCCTCCCATGGGCTGCAGTCCTTTGTGAAGGTGCTCTGGCATGGGTCATCTCTTCCACGGGGTGCAGTCCCTCCAGAACAGCTGCCCCAGCGGGCCCTCCACGGGCCACAGCCTCTTCAGGCATCCACCTGCCCCAGCGTGGGGTCCTCCACGGGCTGCAGGTGGATCTCTGCTCCTCCATGGACCTCCACGGGCTGCAGGGGGACAACCTGCTCCACCATGGTTGTCACCACAGGCTGCAGGGGAATCTTGGCCAGGAGCCGCATTACTCCTCTCCCTCCTTCTTCACTGACCTTGGCGTCTGCAGCCGTTTCTCACAAGAAAAATTCTTCACAACAGGCTGGCAGACGCCTCTCAGAATCTTTTTACATCTCATTCACTTCTCATCTCCTCTCCACTTCTTGCAGCCAGGCCACGCCGAGTCGGGCCCAGTTGGCTGCCCAGTGGGAGGCCAGAGGGTGAGGCCTGCAAGGCCCACAAGGCTCACGCTTCCCCTTCTCTGCCCCCGCTCAGCTTCTTCACATCTTCTCTTTTTTCTGTTTTCCCCTTCTTAAATACGTTATTGCAGAGCTGTTATCACGGGACATTCTGCCACCAATTGGCTCGGCCCTGGCCAGCAGCAGGTCTGCCCTAGGCCCGGCCAAGTCCACTGAACAAAGGGGAGCGACTTCTAGCAGTTTCCTACAGAAGCTGCCACCTTAGGCCCCCCTCACTAAACAAAACCAGAACAGTCTTCATCTGGGAATCCTACCCCATTCCTCTCTGCAGGGGCTACCAGAAGATGAGACCCCAGTTCCCAGCTGACTGATAATTATTAGTCTTCTCTGTATCATTTTACAGTTGCAAAGCACCTCAGGATGCCACCCTGCAGCAATTCTTCATATTTATTGTATTATCTTGGAGTTTATCTTACATTCACTTTAGTAACCGCCATAGGAGTATGCTCCTGAGGTTTAAAGACTGAGCTTTTATTTAAATGTATATTCCTCTAATGTTATACATGTGGTTTTGTTTAAAAGTAATGCTACTCAGTTTAGAAATCCTTTGTTTACTGGGTCCTTTATTATATGTCCATCAAAATCCCAGGCTGCGGATGTTACCAGCAGCTCCACCTGAGCCGGTGTGCCTTCAAACATCTGGAGTCTTCCAGTTTCACCCTCCTGGGAACTAGTGTGTGGTGGGTCAATGCCCATGGAGGATTTGCAGAGTTACTTCTTAAAGTCACCTTTGTTTCACTTTATACTCAGAAAGTCCAGCAAATAATAAAAACATCTTGGAAAAAAAAAAAACCACCCGAATGCCGTTCCCTTTCTGGGAGTACTTACTGCTTCTTGAGTCATCTGTGCTTTGACCGGTGTCTTTCAAGAAACAGCATGTAGCTCTGGCCCCCTTGTCGCTGCACAGTCTTCTGGTTCTAGACAAAATCTTTTTGGTTTTGAGGGGCTTTCTGTCCTTTCTGCAGTAGGATCTGATTTCTTTATACCACTCAGTTTTGGAGATTTTCTGGTTTTTTTCCAAGTATGAGACATGCATGAAAAGCATCCAAGGACAGTACTGATGATCCTTGATGCCTTGAGTTGGAGCTGAGATCACTCTTCTACTGTGAAATGGCCATTAATCAGCACTGAAAGTTAAAATTAATATAAGCAGAATTTAGTATTCAAATTGAATTTGTGCAGACAAAGGCAAGTCCCCCAGGCCGTGTGTATGTGTATGTGTACTTATGTATGTCTGCATTTATACACACACACACATACAAACATGAATGAAAAAGAAAATATGCTGCATTCCAGCAAGAAAGGCAAGAGTCAGTATAGAAAGTAACATCAGAAAAAAATCCAGTTACCATCACAGAAGATACCATTTTCCTAGTTCTGCCCTCTAGAACTGCATCACCCTAACCATGCAATGCTCACATCACCTAAGAATTTAAATGGTCCAAAATACCAACATTTTTTTCAGCTTTTGGGTTTCAGGGAACCTTTCTGCTCTAGAGTTTCTCGGCTTGAGAAAGTGGGAAACTGTGCAGGGGATTCCTGTACCTTATGCAACCATGCAAATTACAGTCTGCTTTTCCTGTGCCCAGCTTGAAATGCAGCTTCCGTCTTCCTCCTACGTAACCATATGTCACCAGGTGTGAGAATACACAATATTGAGAAACACGCCAAACTACAATAGTAGTAGCACAATCTTTTGCTTTATCTTTAATGAAGGAATCCTGAAGGAATGAATCCTTCAGGATTCAAGAGAATCACATACACATACACAAGAAGCCTGTGTATGCAAAAAGAGATGCTGGTTATGGTGAGCAAGGTTAGAGGTATGTGTATAGCCAACACGCACGTTCACACAATGCGTAGACAAATACTCAGTATGATGGGGATGTTGGTGAGGGACCCTTCCCTCTTGCCTGTACCAGAGATAGCGGGATAATATCCATCACTATTTATGAGATCTCAGGGTGGAGGGATGTTAAAAATATCAATGCTCCACCCATTTGAGGCTGAAAATGGGTCCTGACTGAGCTACAGCAGAGACTGAAGTCTTCCACCTTTAGCATGTCCAACTGAAAGTCAAGTGTACTGTGCCAGGTATGTTTCTTGTCCCCTTCTGTCTCTTTTCTGGTGAAAAGTTCCTTTACAGAGAGGAGCAGGCATGTCCTAATCGTGAGACCTGCCTCACATGAATGCCATGAGGAGCTGGGGATGTGCCCTGGGTCCGGAGCTCTGCACGGGGGGAGCAGCAAAGGGAGGTGGCATTCCACAGAGCTCTTTGAAATAGGCAGTGGAAATCCCAGTAATAGGACTGAGGTGGCCACATTCAGGCAATCAGACCAGGCATAGGAGCAAAACCAGGTCCAGCTACAGACACTGATCCCTTCCTTTTTGAAGACAGCAGGTTTGACTCTTCTGCATTGACATCTGCAGTAAATATATTTCTTTACAAATGTCTCCAGTCCAAGAAGCCAGTCTAGAAGATGCCAGTGCTCATCATCTGTGACAGCCAGATCAGTCAGGTTGTCAATTAAAAGCACTTGCTGAAGGTGAGCTGTGGATAAATTAATCTAATAGGAAAGCTCCATAGGTCAACAGCTTTCTGCCAGGGCCGGGGAAATGTCACGGCACATTGCCTGTCGGTATTGCACATGACGGTAATATTGTCCGTTGTCACCTGGAGGCAATGTCCCTGGATATGTTAATGACACCTTTGCCTGCAGCCTGCACGGTGCTGTGGTTCCCCATGTTTGAGACGAAGGTTTGTTTCTGTAATTACCAAAGATCTTGTGCTTCTGAAATGCCCACATTAGGACATCATACACCCTCAATGGCTGTCTCTATGCTTGGGAGGTGTCTCCTCCTCATACACCAGAAGAGGAATTGTCACAGATCCAAAAGGAAATAAGAAGGGGTTATTCTGCAGACAGTATTATATGGAACCAAGATTACAAGTGGAGATGGTGCAGAAAACAACTGCTGGGAGATCCTCACGGAGTTCGGCAGGATTTGGCAGTAGTTGTTGGCTAAGAGTCCAGGGATGAGCAAGTCCTGCATGCTCTGCAGTTTGGATCCATAAGCACCAGCCGTGGAGTTGGAGCCACACAGAGTAAAGAGGTGGACTCTGACCATTCGCAGTGAAGTCCTGCCCTGTGAGGCAGAGATGGCCCAAGATCTATCTATCTATCTATCTGGCCCATCAGCCAGATATCCAGATATGGAGGAATAAAGATTTTCTGTCATCTCTGATAAGCTGCAAAGGTAGAAAAATCTCTGGTGAGAAGTGACAGAATGTAGGCACACTTGCATGCAAAGTAACACTTGAAGGTAGAACCCATTCTGCCAGCCATGACCAAGATAAGAAGATGATCCACATAAAATATGGCTGAATTTGCAGGAATATTCAGCCTATGCCCACTAAGTTCACAGGACATAATTTGAAATTACAGGAAACACAAAAAGACATGGTTGCACACCTGATGTGGAGGAAGCAAATCTTCACACACATACCTCAGAACATCAGGAGAAGGGATGGAAAAATCCTGATGCTCAGCAATACACACTGCTGGCCGCTTCTCTCAGATGATGTTTAGTTGCCTGACATAATGTTTAAAACATTTTATTATTGGCTGATGTTCCTCAACCAATCAGTTCACATCTGGTTTTTTTTTTTTTTTTTTTTTTTTTTTTTTTTTTTTTTTTATTTTTTTTTTTTTTTTTTTTTGAGATGAAGAAGAATTTGAGGGCAAAAGCAGTTTATATTTACTCACCAAGCCCTTTATTTTGTAATATGGGTACCAGACATGAATATGGAACAATAATTCAGGTTTCTCTTGTGAACAGAAAGGTAGCCTTTATCCACAAAATGTCTCAAAACAATTACAATCCAAGTAATGAGAAAAAGTCCTCTAATGGGAGACAATTGGTTTGTCACAATTCAGACAAACACTTGTGATGCAAAAAGCAATTTTCATTTTTAAAAGGCAGTGCAGGACATTTGGGAACGTTCTCAAGAGCTTTAATCCCATCTCTGCAGAAATATAAAATGTCACGACTCAATCGTTTGCATTGCAGCAGCGGGTCAGCCGCTCCGAAGTCCTGACGGCTGGGCAGGGGAGCTGCTTCTGCCAGACATCGTAGACATTTGACGTCATGCACATTCTGGTTCTCAGTTTCCCATTACTGTTTTCTTTCAGTTCAGGGATAATCCGAGATGTATGTTTCTTGCCATTTAAAACCAAGAGAAAAACCACAACAGTATTTTCCATGTGAGCCAAAATCTTTCACATGTGCCAACTGTCAGAGCAGACAAAAGAGCTTTGATCATAGTCAGACACCATAACTAGCTACTTGTTTTAATTACAGAAAGTTTTCGCTATTATTACATGACAGGCTGGCACATTCAGCACATGACATAATTTTATGAAAGCTTTTCGTTTCTCTCAGCACAGCTCCAGCCCCAGGCTATTCCACTTACCGCAGAAGCATCAGTTTGAACGACCCCAGGGAGATACCTCAGACAGAGACCTACAACAACCCCATCACGCTCCAGTCCGGGTGGGAGACTATCATCCTCCCCGCCCCAGCCAGGCAGAGCTGTGAACTGCCCACAGATCTTATGTTTTCTTTTGTTCTTTTAATTTTTCAGAATGAACCCGTTCTAAATCCCTGGGTTTTGGGACGTATTTCAGTAATTTGTAAATTACTGAAAAAAAAATTGATGTTTTCCTTCTATTTATACTATGCTAGCTGTTCTGAGTGACTGATGAGCTAACCCCCAAAACATTGTTGTTTTTTTTTTCTGTCTGGATCACCATCAGACCACCAGAAAAAAAAAACAAAAAAACCAGCTGTGGCACAAGTTAGTCCAAACATTTTCACAGGTATTCCCAGGCTACTACATGTTTGCAGCTCTCTTAGCAATACTTTCTTTTAGGCAAAGCTTTCTGCAAACAAATTCACAGAAGAAAAGCAAATCAAAGGGAGCCTGACGGTTGTCAAAAAGGCTCTGTGATTTCTGTTTGAACAAACGCGATGAGGACTCATTTTCTCATAGCCGTGGAGCTCTAATCCTCATCTATTCAGCACATTAGAGAAAAAAAACCAAATTACATCCCCTATCACTGCGTCTAATTTCAAATGAAATTAAACAAGCGTAGTAAAGAGAAAAACATAAATAATTAGTGATAATGATAACATAGGAATTAGGCTGAAATAATATATTTCCCATGGAAAACACTGGAAAGCAGTGTCAGAGTTGCTGATTAATTTAACAGTCATTAAAACATCTTATTAACTCAAGTGCTAATTGAGTGCTTGGCAGGAATAACAGAGCAGTGCCAACCATACACATACATAAAAATTGCTAAAATTTGAAATAATTCTGTGGCTTTATGTTTTATTACTTTTATAACTTGCTTTTATAACACGTTTGGCTGGCTTAGGTGGCCTTACCTACCTCCTCTGTGCCTGTTTTGAAGATGCCATGCTCCGATGGCACACAGCCTCAGCTGTCCTGAAAAAAAAAAAAAAAAAGTCCATTTGCAGTCCTTTTGGCTGAGACCTTCCAGCTCTGGCTGAAACACGTGCCTTGTAGCAAAGCCTGGGTTTGCAGGCTGAAAGGTGCAAACTTCCGAGCTCTGGGAAGTCTCGGTGCTGTGACTGCTGATTGATGGGCTCTGAAGGAAGCAAGGTGGGCTCCGAGGGCACAACTGCTCCAGCTGTTTCAGTAAAGGACCCACAAGCATGCCGGCCACCGCCTTCCCAGGACTGGTGTTTGGTTTTCAGAGTACCAGATAATTTCTTTTTCTTGTACTTGGACATCTACAGTTTGTATGGAGAAGTTAGACTAACGTTACTTCTTCTCTCCATTTGACCCTCAACTGTGATGGCTTGTGGTTGCCACATAGAGCTTCCCAGGTCCTTTCTTCCCTTGTGCCCATAGCCTGCAAAAACATCCTACCATGGCTCCTAGACTGAGAGAGGACAGCCACATATTGCTGTACTTTGCTTTTGCAGAAGCACAGAGCACATCACCTCCACTCCCTTCCCCACCATCCCTCCCAGTAGGAGGAAAGCAACTAGTTTTTCCTGTCCAAGCAAAGCCAAGACATCATATTGCCTGAATTTTGCTTGGGGCCTTAAGGGAAGTATATCCCACTGCTGAAAGCGTTGCAGGGACGCTCAGCTCCAGACCTTTCCCCTTGATGACCACAAGTGGAGGTGGGTGGTACTTTAGGGCAAGCCCAAACTTCAAGTCACAGAGTCTAAATCAGTTGGGCGCAGGCAGGAGGTATTTTGAGCTCAGCATGTCCTAAACACAGAAAGCAATGGCTGGAGCCAGGACTTACAGCCAGGCTATCGCTGCCTGCACTGACCCAACCTCCTGACTTACGAGTGGCTTCATACGTGCTCGCACGTGTTGGGAGCCTTTGCTGTTATTGCCGTATCCGCAGAGAACGCAGTGTCCTCCAGCTCAGCAGCTGCAGCGTTTGGAGTTTTACACAGAGCGGCCTCGAGCCCGCAGTTAGGAGCTCCTGAGAGATTATTTAGCTCTGGCTTAAAAGCTGCTGAACTGCCCTTGATGGTTTGTTTGCAGCTCCAGTGACGCATGGACCAGCGAGCACGAGTGACCAGGGCCGGGCTGGATGCTGTCGCTGGGACGACGTTTAGGCTGCCAGGCTTGCGCAGGTACCCCGCAGAGGTTATAAAGTGCTTCCAGTGGTTGAATCCAAGGGGAAGCTTGTTCAGAGGAAGGAGGGAGGTTGTGCTGCATATCCCATCTTCCCCAGCCACCTAGAAATGACCAGCCACCAAACAACTACTGCTTATTAATAAACTTGCTTAAGGAAACTGGCTGGAGTCTTACTTTTCATTGTGCTGAATGAATGGGGCTAAATATAATCCAGAGCTCATTTTGCTGGGTAACAATGCGAGAGAAACTTCCTGTTCGAGCAGAAACCCCTGAATTTAGAAGCAGGAGTTTCTCTAGGCTGGGCGAAATTCTTCAAATCTCAAGAAACATTAAGGTCACTCTCTAAATTCCTCTCTCCTCCCAAATAAAGATATTATGTTAATACTCTGTGTGAAGGGTAATGCAGTGTCTTTATTAGAACCCAGCTGAAAGCACAAGATGTTTTAATCAATGAGCACTCAGAAACAAAGGTACTTCTTGGCTCAAGACCCAAATTAAATAATTATTTTTTCAGCTGAACTGGAATAAAGACATTATTTAAACATGTATCTGTCATCTCACGCTGCCTGCGGCTTGCTGTTGGATATCTATTTCTCAGGAGCACTGCGGCAGCTCCTTATGTAAAGAGAAAAAAAAACCAAAACATTTCCTCGCATGACTTCATTTGGGATTAAGTCTCTTTACGTCTGCTTCCGTGGAGCGCTGTGTCAGGAGAAGGCTTCAGGTGCTAGCGAAGCCCGTGGTGGGTGTGTGAGTGTGCCCTGGTCTTTGCAAAGACGCCTGTCTTTGTTGCAGATCTGAACAAACGAAGGGCCTCGGTGTTTGAATTTTCGCTCGGTGCTACATGAACCACAGGCCAGCTGGGCTGCAGGAGACGGGATCACCGGAGAACCGGGAGTTCGGAGATTCAGCGATGTAGAAGTGCTTTAATCCTGCCACGCTCCTCTCCCTCATTTTTGCCATGATTGCACTACCAACCCATCAACCTCTCTGATGAGTTCTCCAGGAACAGCTCCAATCCTCCAGTGCTGCCAGTGTGAGCAACCTCCTTGCAAAGACCTTTGCTCCAGGAGAAAAAAAGGAGTTAATCTGCGAGTCCTTTTTAGCTCTGCAGAGCTAAATCTGATCTTTTCCTCTTGTGACGGCACCATGCATGATAGACCTGAACCCAGTATTGCCAGTAAATACCAACCATTCATCAGCTCAGGAGGCTTCTGTGCACATAGCTGCAAGATGGTGTTGGGTGGCATTCAAGCTTCGCTGGGCTGCGATGATGCCCGTTAGCACCAGTGCTCAAAGAAGTCAGGCGAACCAACATTGTTGTGGGTGGAGTGGACACTCGACACCTAACAGGTGGTGGAAGTTTTAGGAAGCTGCTAACGCCAAAGAAAGAAGCTTTGGCAGAGCGTGGTGAGGCCCCTGGGCAGAGCTGGCCCTGTCCTGCTGGGCTCCATACATCTGGGGCCAAGGCAAGGAGTGCAAGCGAGGAGGAGGCAGAAGCTGGTGGGATGTAAACAGAGGTATATGGTGGAGGTGATAAGGAGGGAGGGAGGGAAGGAGGCCATGACATTGGGGTAGGAGTGAGAGGACGTGGAAGGCAAGAGACACGCTGGGTACCTGATGAGTATCTGCTGGTGACCTTGGGTGTGGGAGCACTCCTGGGAGGCCATGGGCTTGCTGTGCTCCTGTGCTGCATCTGTAGGGCTTGCACAGACAGGTACGCTGTATGACTTTACCATGATTGCAACAAACTGTTTGCTAATCCTTTGCTTCTGAAGGGTTGCAGGTGCATACAGATGACAGACAGATCACCTTACACTCCACCAGTGAGATCCAGGGCGTTGCTGGTGTTTTCAAAGCCAGCAGTGGTGGAGCACACCACTTATGGGGGAAAGCACCTTCAGCGGCCTTCAACCCAAGGCAGCAGCACGTGGGTGGAAACTTCCACCTTCACCATACCTTGAGGATAAGTCCACGTGACCTGAACCTGTAAGAGGAATTTGACATTACCAGTTGCTCCTGCAGCTCCAGCGAGCTGGATAGTTAGGAGCAGCTTTGATAAACTGCATGTGTGCACTCTACATCACCTGTCCATCAAGTGGTGCTTGGCCTCTCAACCTGGAGCATCACCATGTGGCACTTTTCCCCACGATCCCATGGCTGTGGTTCTCTGCAAGGGATTCTCCACAAAATGTGGTCCTGAGGAGCTGCTGGCTTAGGGTATGAGGTGTTTTTCAGGGGGGAGCCACACTGTGGGGCTACCTTTGCCCGCTGGATGATGAACACATGGGCTGGAGCTTGGGCTGTCCTCTTGGATGGAGGCTGAGATGCTCTGGCACAATCATGATCACTGCGTGTGGAGATGTGGGCTCGAGAAAGACAGGGTGCAGTTCTGTCGACAAGTAACTGAGATGATGTTTTGTACCTCAGACAGGCCCTGCAGAAACCACCGAGCTGCAAGGAGCGGCTGGAGGACACAGGAGCATTTCATGCTCTCGCCCTGCACTTTGATGCTCTCAGCTAATGAGTTAATCAGCTGCTTGTTGTCGCGCCTGACGGGGAAAATAACAACAAACACAACCAGAGGATGAAGTGAAAAGAGCAAAACATTTTCTGGCATGTGCTCCTTTGACTGCAACATCAAAGATCACATTAAGATTTTTGTAGAAGATTATTTCACTGGGTTTCTTTGGCTCCAAAATTATCAGGAGTGTCAAATCCCATTTACAGGAAGACCTTCTGGGGAGGAGGATGCTGCTGAAAGGGCAGAGATGTTTAATATTTCATGAAGGGCATGCACAGACTAATGCACAGTTCTCAAAACATCCTCATTAAAATGCTTTAATTAACATTGGTTCAAGTACTAGCAGACGTGGAGCTTTGTGTGGCTCAGATACATCGGGGGTGCCAGACCTCGTTGAGGTCCCCACAGGAGCATCCTTTCCCTCAGCACGGACCTCGAACCCCCTCATAACCTCCTTTGAACACCACCTGAGTTTCCTCATCTCCAAGGGCCAAGAGACTTTTTTGACCCGACCACATGCCAGCCCAGTGACCATTCATACAAAGCAAAGTCAACAGTGTGAAGGGAGCAGCAGAGACAATCTTTTCCCTTTCTGAGGCTGTAGTTTCAGTTCCCCAATGCCACAACCCCATTAACCATCTACCCGGCACCGTCCCACTCCCGCTGGAGAACCGGTAGCCCTCCTCTGTCCTCGGCCACTTGTCCGTCGTTTGGAGAAGGGACAAGAAGACCGCTTCAGACGAAGCCGGACAACAGAAAAGCAGAAGCACAACCTCATTCCCACAAAGTCATTTTTAAAATGGAAAAAAAGGCTTCTTTTTGCACCTAGAAGAGACAGGCTGCCTTGCGTTTTCTGAAGAACCGGGCTGATGCACTAAAAAAGCTATGTAAGGAAAGGTGAGTGGGGAAATATCCCCTGTAGTTATTATTTCTTCGGGCCAGGAAGGTTTTTGGGGCACTCTAAGGCAGTGCCCTGCTCCGGAGTGGTGCAGTTAGGCAAAGGCTGGACCCCCGCAGCGGCTGTGGGATGCCCTGTGCTGGTGAGGGCACTCACTCCCACCCCGATCTCTGCATCTGCACAGACCGCGGGAAAGATCAAGGACCAAACGTGCCACCAAGACCGACCGAATTTACCGATGGCGAGGAAGCACCCTTTGCCACCAGCCGCTTTATCTGCATGGGGATAAGAGAAAAGAAAGGGTTTGCTCTCCGGGCCGTGAGCTCCTGCCTGTCCCAACCACCGCTGCCACCCCGCAGCAAAGCGGCGGAGGAGCCGGGCAGCAGCGCATTTTGCACAGCCTTTCACAGGGATTATGAACCTGGATTGGAGTCACATTCCCAGCAGCTCCCTTCGGTCAGCACTGACGTGGCAGCAGAGGAGTCTGCCGGAGCGTGCACGCCGAGCGAGCGGCTGGAGGGCGGCAGCCCCGCACGCGGACAAGCTTGCCCTTCAACCTGCAATAGATACGCATCTCCATTCCGGAGAAAATGCGCTTTAATTATGCAAATTCTATGCGCATTTTTAAAATATAAGGAAAGAAAAACAGGACCCTGTCTTATCTTTTTGTGAAATCATTATTCGGTTTGAAATATATGGATAATTAACAATATTATCATGCAAATTTAAGTGAATAGAGCTGGGCGAATTAAAGTGACTTCACCTGCCTAACCATAAAAATTGCAACACGGAGCTGTCGCAACCAAGCTCTGAGCACTATTTTTAGTGCAGCACTGTCAGAGAGGGCCTGTGGGAGGGCATCTTCCAAAGGAATGTAGACAGTATCTTTTAGGAGGAATTAATCCTTAGGAAACCATTACTAACTCTCACGAATGACCGAAGGATATTTTTCAAACTGGGCTGGAGTTTATACACAGAGAGGTGTATACACTGAAAGAAAATAATGAGTCATTGAATTTAAGGAACAATTTACTGAGGTCCCATTTTCAAGTGTTCCTCCCTCTACTCCTTCTCCCTTGTCTCTTTTTCCTTGGGGCACACCAGCCCTTTATCAGTGGTAATAATAAAGTAAAAAAAATTCTTATTTATTTCCTCTGAATCGGAGCAGTCAAGCTTTTTCAGGATTGCAGCCTCTACAAGCTCTCATGTCATACTTTTAGGCAAGTGAAAATACCCACCTACTGAGATCAACTCATTTCCACTTCCTGTGATTTCACAGCGTTGCATCTTCGACTGGCGGGTTTCGGACATCAGCGCTTGAAGAGGACGTGCACAAAAATCTCCCTTCATCAAAAAAGACCCTGTTAAGGCTCCTTGGAAAACAACCATCCAAAACAGATCTTGAATGCTCCTGGGATTTTTCCATAGATATTTTGGGATTTTTTTGCCTGTCTATGCCTTATTTGATCTTTGTCAAAGAGTTACAGACCATGCTTAAAAAATACCTCGGCTCTCGTTCAGTTGCAGCTCGGCGTGGGGTGACCACGCCTGTCATCCCTCCTGGACACCGACGGGGATTTCTGGCACACTGGCATTGCAGAACGGTGCTGATCGCGGGGACACAACATCGTGGCTGATTGCAGACACTGTGTTAATGAACATTGTCCATAGAGATTCACAAATAGCTAAAACCGGCTGTTATTTTCTCCCCAAATAGCTATAAACACACAAACTGAGCGAAGGCCTAGCTAGGCTGAAATGTTTTTTTTTTTAACTACATCTAAAGTCTCAAAATTGTTATCACATAAACTCAGATTTTACTGGTATGTCAACTACCTAGCAGCATCACCTTTGAAAAAAGTCATAAATGCCATATAAATGGATTATTTTAGGTAAAGTTCTGGGTTTTTTTAGATGCATCACCCTCATTCTCCACCCCTCATGCATATCTTAACTCAAGAACATTTGACCCCAGGTGCGATATTCAAGAGTCTTTAGATGAAGGAGGAAACAATGTGCTGCTTCCTAAAGCAGCAAAGGGATCCAGGAGTTCCCATCTCCCTGAAAGTCACTGGGACTTTGGTTGCCCAAGTGACTTCGGAACACTGGCCTTCAAAGCCTTCAAAAGTTGTATGGCTGAGAAAAATTAATAAATAAAGGCTGTAACTAGCCTAAAATTTTAAAACATTTAATGGCTTTTTATGGAGCACATTTCCATTTATCATCCTTACCTGGCGCTTCAAAGGGCGAGCAGCGGTGGTCAGTTTGGCTGCTCATCCCTAGCATCAACTCTTCCTTCTCATTTTGCCTCCCGCTTGTTGAATCTGGCCTTTGATCTCACATCCATAGGGAAAGACATTTTCCTACAGGTCTGCAAAAAGCCTGCTGCAATGCTTGAGCCCTCTAGGTGCTACTGAAATAATAATAACAACAACAATAATGAGCACGATTCCCAGCGCACGCGGTGTGCAGCGGGGCGTCTGAGAGCCCTTCCGCAAGCAGCTTTGCCGTCTGCCATCCAATTACTGGCGAAGAAGAGGGTGGAGGAAGGCCAGCTACAGCAGGGAAAGAGGGAAAGGCTCTTGGGAGAAAACATGAGTGTTTCACAAGGTTTACTTGCTCTCCTGACCTGGGCTTAATGAAGATGCTGCAACTGAATACCTTTAAGGTATCGCCCCAGAGAAATCCCTTTTTTTCCTGTCTGGGTGGACTTTGCGGTCCTTTTTCTTCTGTCGAGGGATTTCTGCAGGCCAGTGAAGACCTGGAAACACTCTGAAACGCCAGCAGAAATCATGGTGAAGCAAACATATAGGGACTGCCATGTCATCGGGAAGGGCCAGGAGATGGAAACGGGTGGAAATGCGAAGTGTAAGGGCAGGGTCAGGAAATCTGCCAGGTCCTGAAACTCTCCAATTTATCGCCCTGGTGCAAAGCATCTGCCCAGCACATGGTCAGTCAACCGGACACATCTTAAGAAATCCCACATGGAAATCCAGCAGCCTGAGACACAGGGCAAGGGGACCATCCCGGTCATAAATATAGCTCTGTGTTTTTGCAGGGAACTGAAAATCGTATTTCGTCAGAAGGGAGAGCTGGGAGGGAGCCAAGCGTGGGGTTTTTTTTTTTTGTTTGTTTTATGGGAAAAATCTGCAATTTTGGAATTTGTTTTCCACTCTGAAGCAGGTAATAAATTTGTTGTGGATTGCAATTCCAAAATTGTTTAACTTCAGGTAGATCAAAGTGTTCGGTTTCTATGAAATCTGACGCAGGCCTTTTAAGTTACACACTATCTCTTTCTATGCAACTGAAAGACATTGAACCAAAACATTCCAAACCGGAAGCTAAAATTCTTGTTACCAGTTTTTCTATTTAAATTAAATTTTATCCAATTCAAAGTATTTCTACAAGATAATTCATTTCTCAACACTGCCATTTCCAAGCAGAAAAGCCCCAAAGTGTCCGAAGCCGGAGCAGCCAGGGACCTGCAGCCGCTCGCGCTGGCAGCAGCTTTCAGGGATGATCCCCGTACGCTAGTGTGGCTCTGGCTGGGACACGCTGGGATCGCCTGGGATAGCTGGAGCAGACACCCAAGCATTCATCCAGAGCCCTGTCAGCAAAGCACACGCGGACCAGCTGGTTTCTGTCACCGCAGGCAGAGCCGGAGGGCACAGCACATGCAGCTGCCTCTGCACAGAACAATGTCCCGCCAGGCATTTTCTTGTCTTAACAAATTACCCCGAAGTGTCCCTAAGATATTCAGTTTGCTGGAAGGAATTGGATAAACGTGGAGACGTAGGATACTTTTTGCTGAGTTGACCAGAAAACCATATCTGCAAAAAGTCATGGTGTGATCTGGGACGGCAGCAAAAGGTGAGAGGGAGGCGAAGGCACGACAAAGCAAATGTTTTGCAGTGACACGTTGTCCTGGAGTGTTAATTAGGAGCTGGAAGGGCTCAGTGACAGCCCAGCATGCGCCGACAGCGGGGTCTGCGTTTGCATCAGGAGCCAGCGGCGACAGCCCAGCCTGCAGGACCAGCTGCCGGAGCGATGCTAAAAGGTAGTCTAAAAATAAAGCGCTTATCAGGGCGAGAAGGGCCGAGTATTTCATCACTCTGCCTCGACTGATGACTAGCAAAGCACGGGCTAGGAGGCTTTCTGTTTTGTTAGGAGCTGTGTTCTGATTCACAGTTTGCTGGGCTTGGGCAAATATCTGCTGTTGACTTAAGCCTCGCAGGAACGTTGGTGCGACTGCTCAGCTGCACTGTCCCACTGCCAGCCTCTCCGCTCCTTATAATGCAGGGCAGCAAAACACAGCATTTTACCAAGAAAGCACATGAAAAACCATGGTGTCATGGCTGGTCAAACGCCTGTAAGAAGCAACCAGTTTGTGGTTTGGTGCTCAGCTCCCCCTTGCCCATCCTCCCCACAGGGAAAGGCAAGCAAAACTTCCCTTGGAAGGGAAAAAAAAAAAAAAAACAAAACTTCACCTCATCTGAGCGTCTTGGCTGACTCTGTTCTAGGGACTTGAGGGACATGTTATTGAGCGCAAGGCTAGGTTCAATTCTTAGGGTTTTGTGTTCCTAGGAGGCCAGCAGAGAAAGGGCAGGGAGAGGTGCCTGGAAGGGGCAGAGCAGCAGCAGGGCAGCGGTGGCAGCGCTGGTGGCAGCACCCACGGCTCGACCTGCCACCCCATCTCTGCTGGCTGCGGGCAGGCTCTCAGCCGCACGGAGCAGCTTCACACCCGTGTCTGTACCGGGCTGGGACAACCTATGTACACCTTGGGGCATCAAGCGAGAGCAGCTCCTGCAGCGTGGATCCTCTGCCTGGTTTTACAAAAGCTAAGCTGAAGAAGAGCTCTCCAGCCCAGCTGCGCCGGCGCACTCGTGGACCCCATGCGCTGACGCGGTGACACGCTCGTCGCTCACCACTGCGTGCAAGGCATGTTGCCACCGCGCTGGGAGCCCTCGCCGTGGGAAAGCCTTTGATCTAACCAGATCTCCCAGGGCCGCCTGCCGGACTCCACTTCCACTTCGGTACCTGATCTTGTAAACATCGGCGACGGCGCAGCCGCTGCGCACGCAGAAGCCACATCCTGTCAACCCCTTTTGCAATCTGCAGGGCCGTCTCCTTGGCCACAACGCAGAGGGGTTGCAACACCCGGGGACCAACACATCTGTGTGGGGCAACGCAGGGCTGGTTCCCGTCGGGGCACGGCGCCAGCTCTTTGCACCCGCACGCACCCGGGGTTTTATTTTTCAAGTGACTGAGGCAGGCTACGTGCATCAGGAGATGGTTTCTGCAAGTAATTCTCCTCTCCGCAGGAACATCTATCTGACTTTATAATTCATGCATGCCTAGGAAGTTCAATCCAGTCCCACTGGAGTAGCAAGCTCAGTGGGAGTTTATTTATTTAAAAGAGTGCATGCAGTAGCATGGAAAAAAAAAAAATCAAATCTATCAGAAACCATAAGTCTTAATCCTAAACCGGCTTTGCTTTTCTTAAAATATGGTCTAGAGAAACTGCTTTTAAAATGTGGCTTCCACGGAGCCTTGGCTTTAGCATTGCAATCCCTACAGAACAATATTATAGCATAATAATTAAAACATTTACAAAATGAAGATAATCTATGGCAGATCCAAGTTTCTATGGAAATTTGGAGGCTACGGTGTATGCAGCTGTTCCCATCTAACGCAAAGGTTGGCTGTAGCTCTGCTTCTGAGCCCATTTGTAACTTAGGGGATAATTTATCTGTTCTGTTTACACAGTTCTCAGCTTGCACAGCCCTAGAGTGTAACTTTTCTATGGTTCCCAAGCAAAAGGGTGCCATACCCTCCCTCCTCAGCCTGAGCAATTAGTGCTCTCAAGCTTAATGAAACACCTCTGTTGAAAGGCGTGGGTGCTCACACCAGCGTGGCAGACGTCGCACTGCAGGAGATCTAGCAGACCATCAGATGGGCCCGTGGAGAAATGGAAAGGCTTGCTCACGCTGGCCTGCGGTACTGTGCTGGTTTTGGCTGGGATAGAGTTAATTTTCCTCACAGTAGCTACTATGGGGCTGTGTTTTGGATTTGTGCTGAAAACACTGTTGATAACACAAGGATGGTTTCGTTGCTGCTGAGCAGGGCTCACACAGAGTCAAGGCCTTTTCTGCCCCCCACATCACCCCACCAGCGAGTGGGCTGGGGGTGCACAAGAAGCTGGGAGAGGACACAGCCAGGACAGCTGACCCCAATTGATAGCCCACACCATATGGCATCATGCTCAGCATGTAAAGCTGGGGGCAGAAGGAGGAAGGGGGAGGATGTTTGGAGTGATGGCGTTTGTCTTCCCAAGTAACTGTTATGTGTGATGGAGCCCTGCTTTCCTGGAGATGGCTGAGCACCTGCCTACTGATGGGAAGTAGTGAGTGAATTCCTTGTTTTGCTTTGCTTGTGTGCAACTGTCTTTATCTTAACCCATGAGTCTTCTCGCTTTTACCCCTTTGATTCTCTCCCCCACCCCACCAGGGGGAGTGAGTGAGCGGCTGCATGGGGCTTAGTTGCTGGCTGGGGTTAAACCGTGACAGGTACCCACAGATACAGCCCCACAGAGACTTGCTCCAATGGGTCTGCTTCACATCTGCAAGGCATTTACCTCCATTTTGTTCCCCTTTAAGCTCCCACATTATGGAGGATCACTCACCCGTTGCTGGTGGTGCTGGCCCCATAAGGCTTGGCCAGTGGAAGGAGCTGGGAGCTGGTACAGCTGGCGCCAGAGGTTCTGCCAGATGTTCGGCTGTGTGTATGGGTCCATCCCTGTGCTGATGGTTCCTGCTAATAGGCTTTAGTGAGACCATGCAAGGTAAATACAGATGAGAGGAAGCTGAAAAGAAGGCAATTCCCCCATAGGATGAGGGCAGGAGCTTAAGGGCTGTTAGATATATTTATCTAAAGCTGTGGGCATCTTTAATTGAATCGTCATATTAACACTTTTACAGACACATACAGATCAGGGGAGGGTGTTGGATGACAAAGGAAAAGGGTAGAAACACCCAAGGAAGGATCTCAAACATGGTGATGAAGGACTTTTGGGGCTGATACCAATACCTGGTACTTTATAAAGCAGGCTGATAAAAAGCTGAACAGCCTGCAGCTGCTCGTGGGGGAGCAGAGGGCAGACATTTGTTACCTGCTCCTCCTCCTGACATGATGATGTTTTACATTCACAAACATCTCTAATGAGTCCGTAGCTGATGTAAGTGGTTTTCATTTTGCAATGTTAAATTGCTAATGAAGAAAGTATTAATAACCTCTAAGCAAAGAAAGTTCACCAGTAGAGCAGAGCTCCAGCAGCTACGCAATGGCCCCAGGGGGGCAAACCTTCATGTCTCATTGAAACAACAGAACAAAAATCTGCTTTTTACAAAGGGAGAGGAAAACTCTGTCAGTCAGGAGTGCACGCAAGAAAAATCTTTCTGCTGAATCAGTGCTAGAGGTTCCCATCCTGAACAAATATTTAGTATTCACTGAATGATTCAATGATTCTCTTAGCGTTAGTTTGAATTCAAAGACAGAAAGCTGTAAAGTCTCAGTGCTTCACAGTGAGAAGTGAAAAAAAACACAAACCAATCAAAAATAACCCAAAACACACAACCTCCACCCCAAACCAGTATCTTCAATTCCTGGTTGTATTTAACCACTGCAGCACAGCTGAGTTACAGTTGGGATGGAGGTGGTGATGGCTCAGAAGTGTCACTGATTTTAGAGAGCAGCTGTATCCAGAGTCATTGCTCAGTAAAAATTATTTGCAAATAAAGATACACATCCCAACATGTTAAAAAGCCAGCCAAAACACAAGGGAACTCAAAAGCTGAGATAAGTCTCACTTTATACAGCAGGCCTTCATTTAAGAAAAAAACATTTTGCTCTGTTGTTGAAGGGGTTTGTGTCTCAGATGACTTCAGCTCGAGCGGCTCCTGCAGCCATGCTGACGACTGATGGCCAGAAAGACAAGGGCACATGGGGACCCTGAAATCACAGAAGCAAGATCCCAAATCACCTCTTCCAGCAGAATAAAAGAAAAAGAAAAAGGCATAAAGTGCCTGCAATTGCACGCCCCAGCCTTCAGCCAAGCTGCAAATGAAGACTGGGAAAAATGGTTCCTGGTGCTCAGGGCTTGACGGGGTTGGCTGCACCACCAGAGCCTGGCTGCTCATGGAAATACTTGGAAGAAGAAGCATTTCCTGCCATCCTGAGAATACTAATTTGGCTCATGTGTGGTATCGCAAAGGGTCGTGCCAATGGAGAGAAACGCTGCTGATAAATTTGTGTGCAGGGCTTGTGGCAGGGCCGCTTATCTGTATCACTGCAAAGGCATTATTCATGGTAATTACGGGGTAGTTGCTTACTTTGTGCTGTTCTTCAGTGCTTATAAAAGGCATCCTGAGCAGAGGAGAGGTGTTGTATTATTTTTTTTGTAGGCATCTGAGTATAGAAGATTTGAATATACATATTTGGTAGTGCAAAAAAAAATGTAAGCTAGGCTGAGATCAACCCAAACTCTTCTGCTTCCCCGAAGTGCAGGACCACAGCTTGGCTTAACCCCTACAGACACAGACACCTGGAGATGCTCAGATGGAGAGCAGTGCTCCATTCACCCACTGGCAGCCACCGACTTGCAGTACTGGGAGGAGGCGGCTCTGGGGAGACCTTATTGTGGCTTTCCAGTACCTCAAGGGGGCCTACAGGAAAGATGGGGAGAGACTCTTTAGCAGGGCCTGTTGTGACAGGACAAGGGGTAATGGTTTTAAACTAGAAAGAGGTAGATTTAGACTAGATACAAGTAAGAATTTTTTTTACACTGAGAGTGGTGGAACACTGGCACAGGATGCCCAGAGAGGTGGTGGATGCACCATCCCTGGAAACATTCAAGGCCAGGTTGGATGAGGCTCTGAGCAACCTGATCTGGTCGGAGATGTCCCTGCTCCTTGCAGGGGGGTTGAACTGGGTGGCCTTTAAAGGTCCCTTCCAACCCAAACCATTCTATGATTTTGATTCTATGTGCCGAGCTGTCTGTGCTGAGGGGTTGTTTGCAGGAGTGTCAGTCTGTGTCCTTGCCAGGGTTTGCAGCAATAAATCACTGGTTTGCTTGGACGCATTCCTTATTCCCCGTGGGAGCCCTGTTGCTAAGTCACACAATTATGTCACCATGGAGCATGTATGATTTTTTTTTGTAGTTTGTTGGGTTTTTTTTGTTCCCCAGCAGACCTTCTGAGCATACAGGTTTCCTTAAGCCAAAAATCTTAAATTTCCAGTTGGGTGTTAGCTGGATTTTCATCATCTTACCTGGCTTTCCGTGAGGCTGCTATCCCTTCTGCATCTCCTGGCTTTTCACAGGTCTGAGGGCAGGAGGGCAAAGCCTTGTCCATAAGAGACAGTTGTAGAGAGGTTTGTACAGAGCTAGAGGCAGCGTGAGGGGACTAAAAAGTGGTAAGAAACTTTTCTGTCCTCCTTGTGCACTTAGTGCTTGGCTCATGCTGAAATACTGTGCTGAATCAGAGATTCACCCCCGTGCCAGTTTCTGCAAGAAAAGAACCAGGTCCCGCTTGAAGCTCAGCTGTTAATGTGCTGATATCATACTTAGGTAGATCAAAGATAAAATATTATGGGTTTTAGTAGCACTTTACCTATTTACAGCAATCCTACATCAGTTCTTGACATCACAGTAATAAACAAAACAAAAATTAAACTTAGATATAGCTTAGATTAACCAACAAGTCTTCTTCAACACTTTAAGAAAGGTATTAGAAAGCAATTTGCACAGTCTGCCTGCTTTCTGGTTTCCAGGACATCACCTCTCACCCTTATGGCCAATTTTATTGTTTCTGTGATTCTGTTTTAAACACAGAGCCTAAAAAACTCTGTGCCTGTTTAAATCTCTCCCTATACATATGAAGGCTTCAGACTTAAAAAAAATATATATTTAAAGTCTAGTAGAGTATTTTCTTTGTAACTACTACTGCTACACGGATTAAAGCAGCTCTGAAGTTAAACAGCAGTTACAGCAAATGTTAAGATCATCAGCCACTCAGGTCTATTAAAGCAGAAAACTATTTTTGAGGCAATCCAAGAAACACAGCCCACCCAGCCAACGACAACACACCTTCCTCGTAAAGGCGCAGGTTTTTGTGCAGTTAACGAGCAGCTGCATCTGACTGCTGAGCTCAGAAGAGCCCGAGCGCCAACTCATAACACAGCTGCAATGCGGACGTATTCTGGGAGCAAACTGAGCTCCGATTTGCTTTCCCAAAAGAAGGGGGTGTGAGCAGCATGTCCGACCATACTGTGAGTGTGTACGCTCGTCCGGAGAGACGCAAGGGAAATCTGCTTACAAAGAGCAAACTGGAGCCAGACCTGAAACCGTGACAAGATGGCTGTGAGCTGGGATGCGGGAGCACGTGGACTTCTCTTGCAGAACCAGCCGTCCTTACCCCACGTAGCTTTGGCTGGGGATTCCACTGAAAGGGAAGATCCTTTTCCTGTTATATATGGAAAACAGCATGTCCTTCTGCACTGCAAGTGCTGCAGTGTGGTGAAAATGTTCACTATTACAAATAAAAACAAATTTCCAATTAGTTCACAGGTAAAAATGAGTTTAAGGAGAACTTGAAGATGTCTTCCCCCTCCTCTTTGGTCCCTTCGAAATTTAATAAAAGAAAAACCCAGCTTAAACTTCTAGGGTGTTTTAACTTAAATATATCCCAGGCTTCTAGGAATAAGGGCTGTTGCCTGATGTTCATCCCAAAAAAGCATCACTCAGCCCAGGCTGCAAAATGCAAGGGTTCATTAAGGAGAAGTCTATGGGAATGGCCCTGCTCCCGAGCAGCAGAGCAATGGGGTTCCTGAGACCTGGCCTCAGCAGCCCCAAAGGGGAGGGAGGGCTGGTGTGAGCTCCCTGGGAGCTCCATCAGCACGCTGGAGCCTGTGGCCATAGTGAGGGTTTCTGGTATGAAACTTGACCTTTACGGATATTGCTGGTATCATAAACACGTCTGCAGACCCTCCCGAGATGCCCGTGGGGAAGGAGGAAGGAGCAGGATGTGTGCATGCGTCCAGGGCACCCCAGGAGTGATGGGGGCTGAGGGCTAATGTCCACACAACACTCCTGAATCTGTATGTTTAACCAAACCTCTGCATTTCCTGAGCTTTTAAGCACCTGCTTTTAAAAAATTCAAACCACGTTCTTTCAACCCTAGCTCTGTTTTAACATTTTAAAAATCAAGGAATACAAACATAATACAGTGCCATATTTTAACCTACTTCTTTCTTGACCTGGGCCGCTGGGTTTGCCTCCTCCCACCTCAGGCAGGCCCCTACCGTGCTGCCGGGCACCCGCGCTCCAGCTCCTCAGGGTTTCGTCCTGCAGTCTGCATCCAGCTTCCTCCCTCCTGTTTTAATCAACAATTTTGTAAAATGCTGATTCTCCGGTGATTTTGCCATTTTTCTCTGAAATGAAACTGTCATACGGAAAGGAGGATTCATCAGTTGTACCAATAAGTGAGATAAAAAGGATGGGGATTGCAGAATGGCAAAATAATAAATAACAAAACCACCAAAACTATCCTTAAAACAGAAGGGAGCAGTATTGGGTAGGGAAGAGATAAGTACTTTGTTCTATATACTCCTCAAGTACCTTCTCCTTTTGGCAGGAAAAAAAAAAAAAAAAAAAAAAGAGAGATCTGGATCTTAACACTTTCACGGGGACATTAGAAGATCATTACACTTGTAGACTTTCCGTCTCCCCTAGTCCATTAACGTCCCATCCCCACACCTCATGCAAGATTTCCCTGGAGATGTCACCTTCTTTCATCACATCTGATATCTAATAAAGACATAAGAGAATTTAATAACAGGCTACACAGGGGAGACTTCTGTTGAAACAGCCAAGGTTGCTGCTGGTGTCTTGTTATTGGAGATGCTGAAGGATAAGAGTGATCAGAAAACCGTGGGGTGTTTTGTTTTGGAGATCATACCAGTGAAACCACTGCTATCACCCCAGCCAGCCCAGACTTTGTATGAAATGAGGCACAAAAAGCTTTTCCAGCCTTTCTGGCTTCGTGTGATTGAGTTCACTTCTCTATCACTGGCTCTGTGCAGTTACACCACTTTTTGGAGGGGAGATACCTGCTCCGAACGATCCTGAGACAACAGAGCAAGTGAAGGAGACCAAAGTGATCACAGTGAACTTACACTCATTTCAGTTAAACTTGCTGAATTTAATAGCAAATTCTTGGATTGCTTAAAAAATCCCCTGCCGTGCTTGAGAAACCAGCCCCAAAAGGTACCTGGTTGGTCTACTGGAACAGGTACTTGCATGAAGAGCGCAGTGCCGTATGGCCCCTCTCTCCCAGCCCTGATATATTTTCCAAAGCGAAAATTTTCAAGAATGACGATTGGGTTTGGGTGCTCAGACTGAAACATTTCGAGAAGCTGATTCCTTTTTTCATCCAGAGGTGAGCAAGCATTTTCACAGCAACAGTCTCACATAAAATTGTTTCAAACGAGAAACTGAACCTTGAGGTTCCTGCGTGCCTTGTTCATGCAGTGCCTGCCAGGTCCCTTGTTGGTCAATTCTAGTTCATCTTTTACAAATCCATGTCTGTGTATTCATTTTGCAGAGATTTACTGGAACATTTTCTAGAAATGCTTTTATTGCTAGTGATGGGTGATCGGCTTCACTGCAGGTTGTTGATGATTCTTCTCAGGTGTGTGTTTAAGTAGAGAATGGAACAAGCCAACTATAGACAGATGCTTGGTTACAAATATATATTATATATACCATGAGGTAAATATAGATGAGAAATGCCTGTTTGCCAAGAGCTGAGCCAGGTACCCGAGGGCGATGCTGACTTTGCCCTTTAGAGTTCAGCTCCCAGTTTTGGCACTGGTTTGCCAGGGAGTCATGGCTCCTGTATTTCAGAGTGACTGTGTGCCAAGTCTAAACAACAGTAACCTTTTGCTTTCCTCAGCTGTGTAGGATGCAAACCTGAGGCTGCCGGGCTTTCTCCCTTGGCAAAGAACTTTTTGAGTAGCTTTAAATGCAAGCCACAGGGAAGGAGTAAAATCCTGCTTTCGGGATTTCAGGATTACAGTAGACACCACAGAAAAAGTGCCATTGTTTAACATAAAGAGAGGAAATACACAAATTAAGGTGCTAAACTAGGTTTTAAGAGATTTGGTCTCATCATGCCTGACCTGGGGTGAATTGTTTAACCTCGATGCCGATGTATGTACAAAGCTCTGCAGCTCAGAAAAGTTTTGTGGATACGTGAGCACTGTGACATGCTCCAAGAGCACTTTCACGATGAGCAGCATAAAACCTGAAATACCCTCTTTTAGCAATCAAATAACGTGGCAGAGCGCAGGAACCATGATTGTCAGCCTGACGCCGGCGGGACGCAACAGCCCCTGATACTGCCGGCAGCGCACAGCGCAGTGCAAGGTGCTCAGGTAAGGGTTCAGCCTCCATGGAGTGATTCACTGTTGTTGCTATTTCTCTCTGGCTTAAAGAGAGGCAGCAAATGGTACTGTTACTTTTTAAACTCTATGATACTGAAGATTTTGGTAATAATCTGTTTGTTTGGGATACATATTCAAGATATTGCTGGTAACTGCACCAAGGTTATTTGTAAGTAAAGGATTCAGGACCCTTTCACTGCCCTGTCTCACTAAATCTGTGAATTCAGTTTATACTGAAGCATCTCAACTTTTGCTTTTCAACTATTTAGCTTAAATTGCCAGATTTCTTAAATGCTTTTGTAGATTCCCTCCAAAACAAAGTAGGGACAAGATTCATTTCCAAGCTGTTTTCTTCCAGCAACGTAACCGTATTTTTTTTTGTTCCTGCATGGGCTTGTGTCTCCCTCGTTCTGGGCTCCCTGCGCTTGGTGTCCTCATTCTGCCTGCTGCATCACCCGCTTCTGAATCACCCACTTCCGCAGCTCCGGAGGGTCCCCATCGCTGTGAGAATCGAGCCAGAGGGAAGAAGAGTTTTGCAAAGTCCAGAAATAATCTTAGGGAGAAGAAAGAGAAAAAGACGAGCGTCGGCTACTTGGCAAAGGCTGTGTGTACAGTGCCGCTGTGGAAAATGCCTGGGAGGCACCATTAACTCATTGCTCCTTGCTACGGGCTGGCCTGTGTCCACACCGCTAAGGCCCAGCACTCTCTGAAGGGCAGTGGTTACCTTCATGCTGTGCAGCACTTCGTCTGGGTCTCCGCCGAGCTCCCCACAGAGCACCACAGACCCTGGGTCAGTAATTATTGTATCAGGGACTTCTTTTGGTTTTTTAAAGTTTGAAATTCTCCAAATAATGAACGGATTGGGGGGCATCCTGCCAGTTTTTGCAGCAGGCTGTGAAGGTGTTTTGGGTTCTGCAGCACGGCATGGAAGGGGTGGGCATGAGGTCTCCCAGGATGATGGGAGGACTGTCCAGGGTAGAGTCTGGTCCAGCTCATGACAGGTTCTTCTGTCTGGGCAGCCCTGGAAAAAAAGCACTGTCACTTATGTCGAGGTTTCTCTCAAGGAGAAACCAGTTGGTTTGCTCCAGAGCAGAGACAGGAGGGAGCTCATATGCATGCCGCGGAGACAGCCGGTGAGCAGAGCCCCAGGGGAACAGAGGCAGCCAAATTGTCTGTGCAGACAAAAGGTGCTTTCATATGCCCACCGTGGTAAATACAATTTTTCCTCACCATCACCTGCAGGATCGGCACAGCTGGTCCCCTGCTGCTTGCCCGCCATTGTCACAACCATTGGTCTGGAGGGGTCTCCAGCACGTGGCTTTTCAGCCGCCGTGAACTCCACGGCTTTGCCAGAGGAGGATAATCCCTGTGCCTTGGCTCTGCAATTTTTAAAAGTTAACACAACTAAGCAGCAATTCTTCTTTATCTCTTTTAATTGCCCTAGCCTTTGACTTTGGGCCGTATAGGGCCCTATAAGGGTTTAGGCACAGTTTTAACCTGAAGATGTAAGGTGCATAAAACACTCATAAAACCAAATTAAATAGCACACAGCTGACTGATTTCAATAGCTGCCCCATCCCATTTACAGTCCGTGTTTTCAACAATGCAGCTCTGGCTGAAAAGCAGTGCGAGACAGCACTTCTCGCTATCATACACGGACTATTTACAGCAATACATGAAAATGTTTACTTTAAAATATAAATGTAATCATAAAGGTATAATTACAGATAAGACTGTGCCTCTTTGAGCCACCTCAAATTATAGCTTCAAATTGTAACAATAAAACAGGATCAAATTAACGACCTTGATTAGTTTCATTACGGAGAGGAGCGAACACCGCTCAGCACGGGATAAGCTTGCGCTGCCTGACCTCGTTTCATCCGCGCTCTTCCCCTGCAACAGCGGAGCGCCCGATAGAGCATCAGGTGAGCCGTTCCTCCCAGAGATGTTGCTAAGCGATCGGCTGCAGGCTTATAAATGTTGAGTGCTTAATATACGATACATGGGAGTAGAGATTCATGATTTTTTTTTTTTTTTTTCTTCCCAGGGAACTAGGATGGCTCAACTAAACTGCACTGAATAGTCTGGAATCAGAAATGAACCCAGATGTAAAGCAGTCATCAGTATTTGTGTACAGACTGAACTGATTTATCATGCGTGCTATGTGCTGAGTTGCAAAACCTTGCTATATTAGTGATTTAACAGGAGGAACAATTTGATTTGTCATTACTAATAGGGATGTAACTAAATTAGTCTCCCACATACTTCATGCTGATGAGGTCATGCTTAGATTTCCCTTTGTAGATTTACATTCTCACTAGCTTTAATCACAGCTAAGAAACATATCGCATGAGTAACACTATTATGAAACGCTGAAGTATTTTCAGAGGGGTTTAAAAACCGGAGAAAATCATGGCAGTCAAAATCAAAGATACGCATTAATATTCAGCCCAATGCTGTACATTTGATTAAATATTAATTCACAGCAATGTATTGGGTACTTACAGCCAAGCTCTCTTGACCCATTTGAAATGCACGGTCACGTATATAAACCTGGCATTTGAAAAAGGACAGGTCAACCCCATAGATCCCACTTCAATCTTTCCTACAGTTCTCGCTTAACTAGTGGCCTCACCCTACCCTTGTAAGTTGTTGACTTGATCGCAGTTGTGGAGTTAGGAAAATATTGCTGTAAGATAGACATGTAGGCTTTGAAAAATGCAGAGTCCCTCTGCAATAGTTCATTTTTAATTTTTGTTTGTTTGGTTTGGTTTGGGTTTTTTTTTAGCAAAGCAGCAAAGGATGAAAAGATGGCAACCAAATTCAGGTTTATTCAGTAATTTTGGGTTTTACTACCAACGGCAGAACTGCCGTCCAGATTAGAGCACTGGGAATTGGGCTGCTTTCTAGATAAAAAGAGGAAAAAAGAAAAAGCCACTGGCTAGAGAGCTTCCTGAACTGCTTAGTGAGATACGATGTGGGAAAAGAAGCAGGTAGCTCGAAGTGCAAGCTGGGGTGCTGAAACATCCAAATTACAGCAACGCACCTTGGGTTTTTGTTGGGGACCTTGGGAAAGATAGCACAGGTTAGGAGAGTGCTGCCTCTGCTTCTGCCCTGCAACTTCTCAGATGGCTCACTCCATCCTTGGCCGTGGCCAATGCATGCACAGCCATCAGTGGTGATTTGCTACTGTCAGCCCCTGCTTTGACCACCAAATAAAGCCAGCCCTGGGATGGAGCCACCTTTTCGCCATCCACAGCCATCGCTCTGTTCTGATGTCTGGCACCAAAATTTCGTGACGATTTTTGCTTGTGAGAAACTGTTAATAGCATTTCATTTGGTATCGGTGCTTTGATCTCTCCACTTAAACACCACATTAATTCACAGCTCCCCTGGGTGGATGAGTTCAGAGCATTCGTTAACCTCTTCTGCTGGAAGTTTCAAATATGATTTAGAAATAATTCTGTGCATTGTGACAGAAACAAAACTCATCTTTAATTAGAAGTATAAATAAAAGGGATTTCTATCCTTAAACCAGCCAGAATTCAGACACCAGCTCTTTGCACTGCTTTTTCACTGCGTTAAAGCAAAATTTCAAATTCTGCATGATCAGCCTACCAAGTCCCCTTTCTGGGCAGAAAACATGGCATTTTTCTGAACGCCATAAATCACCTGCGAGCAATGAGCTAGGCAGATCCTTGAAACATTTAGATTTTGATCCTTCTTTTGAGAATAGAAACCAAGCTGCAAATTTTGAGAACACCAGCATTTCATTACTGCTGTCAACTTGCAAATGGTTTGTTAGAAAGTCCTTTAAGAAGTCCTTCCACGTGTGGATCCACAAGATTGGATCCACAAAGAGATCAAGCTCAAGTTTTGCAAAGAGCTTCTCAGCTCCTACCCACAGATTTCTGATTTCTTACCAAGAACGTGCTTGTGGGTGCCCGACCACCTAAATCCTGGTGGTGCAGAGCTGGCTGGAGCCTAAGCTTTCCACCTCTCTTCCCAACAGCTGTTAGGCATGCACCAAGCACCAAAGAGGGCAGATGGTGACTTTACCACCCAATGCCAGGAGGTGGCTTTCCTGATGGCGACTTCTATGTAGGATCCCAGTCTATACTTCTTGGAGGTGGTGGTTTTTGGTTTGTTTTTTTTTTCAATCCAATTACATTTTAATATTATATTATTTCCAGGCTCCTATCTGTAAACAGTCAATCAAACACTGCAATCACCAAGGCCTGTGCTTGGTTTCATGCTCATCCTTCTGCCCCTGTGATTCTTGCCAGCCTGGTCTTGGGCAGGACCAAAGAGGATGTGGAGGCTGCGGGGTCAGTCCTGATGTCTTCCCACCCTGTCCGTGGGCCGGCAGACCCCAGAGCCCACATCATCTGGTTTGGGATGAGTCCTGCAGGTGCTGGACCATTGTGTCAAAGCAGAGAGCATCACCACTGGCCCATACAGCACCATCCTACCGCTGTGCTGCAAAGGTGGACTGAATCCCAAGTTAATTCCACTACGGATGTCTCCTTACCATCTCAAGGGAAAACCAAACCCCTCTTTTGAGTGGACAGGGCTGCCACCTGGAGGCACCCCAGTTTTCCTGCATAGTCACTGGAGAGAAGGACGCGCCTACGCGAGACAGACTGCAGGCTCCAGAGATGTCTGACCGGTCACGTAGGACATTTGTGCAGTCCTGTTACGCAGTCAGAGATGGCAGGTTTGGCACTTCAGTTAAGCAGAGGCTCTGTGCTAGAGGCCTCTCTGGGGTTAAGGATTTCCTCAGGGAGCAGAGTGGTTATTTGCTCCCAAATTGAGCCGAGGTTCTCTCAGGGGTTTTTTCTCTTCCAGGCCTGGGTTCAGGCAGGACCCTAACTGCCACCTCCCCACTGACGTAACACTGTTACATAAACAAGGACCTAAAGCACTTCCATCTTCCCCAGTGACCACAGGCACCTCGCAAACCCCTCATCCTTAACTGACTTTTCTCAGGTCAGTACCAGCCTCTGGTTTCTTTTCCAGCATGAGTCTTGCAGAAGTCTTGGCGTTACCCAACAGCGCCGGGTTCCCACGAAGACCGGCAATGAGCACAGCAGGGTTGCGACAGGGCTTGCGGCACCACGGTGCTGCGTCAGAGCCTGCACTGGCCAACGTCAAGCGGTTTGAGCAAGAGGAAGCAGCCTCAAAACCATTAAATTTCTGCAGATTTTTTGAGAAGTCAGTGGCAAGGCAGAAACAAAAGATGCAACCAAGGACTCAGAAATCCCTCATCAGAAATCCCCACCACTCCACTCCTGCCCTGGCTGGATGGTGATTAATTTTGCCATGCACAGAGCAGTTTTTGTTGTGGTTGTTTGTTTTTTTTTAATTTCATGATGCTCTGGGCAGCAAATTAGCCGAGTGAGGAGCTGGAGGGGAGTTGTGGTGGGGCTTGCTGCTCCTGACAGCTCACCTGGTCTGGTGGCCGGGGTGTTTTCCCCGTCTCTGTGACTGCAGCTGTGTCCTGGTCCTTCCGCGATACCTGGAAGCGCAGTTCAGCAGCAGTAAGGAGAGGGACAAGGAAAGGAGGGAGCCTCCCAGGAGAACACAGGAGCTCTGTGACGGGAACAAGAAACCATGCAAACATTCACATCCCACCAGAAAGTCACTGCCAGCCTCTGCCATTCAGAGGGCATCACTGGGAGATGCACCTGGTGCAGTTACCTCAATTTTCAATTTATTTCAATCACAGAATCATAGAACAGTTTGGGTTGGAAGGGACCTTAAATATCATTTAGTTCCAACACACCTTTGCCTCTTGCAAAGGGCTGTTCCCACAGAAACATGGCTCTGGGTTTTTATTTTTTATTTTTTTTCCTAAATAATTGATGTGGGGAAAAGGCAAATGTGACTGTGGGATTTCCAGGGTCTGTGGAAACACCACCATTTTGGCATCCATTTCTCTTTCACGTGCAACACGGGGAGGACGGACCTTGATACGGTCACACCTTTGGGGCTGTGCCTTACTCCACAGGTGACATTTTGGGCACTGATTGTAAGGAGATGCTCCAAATCAGCAGAGGTATTGCAATCCACCACCCAGCAAACAAATGAGTGGCCGTTTCTTTGTTTGCCCAAAGAACACATTTATTAACTCACCCCCAAAATCCTGGATGAGCAAAAGTTTTCCCCAACACCTCACAGTGAGCACGACTCGACATGGACCCATTTGCAGAGGAGAGGCTGGTTTAACCCATCTCCTTGTAGCCTGGCAGTAGGAAGCCTCCCAGCAGGAGGGTTGGGGCAGATCACCACAACGTTAGCAAAAAGAGAGGGGAGGAAAAAAGAAAAGAACAACAAAACAAAAACAACAACAACAAAAAACCACCCAACAAGCTTTTTCCAAACCTGCTTAATTTTCATTTTTCGATAAAAATTCTGAAGGACATGAATTTTCAGGCAGACATCAAGTAATTCACTAAACTGGTTATGGGACTCAGATCTGACTATTTTATAACCCCTTATCCAGAGCAAATCCTACCTTTTGTTACCTTTGCCCCTTGTCTTGCTCCTAGTTTTCTGTTGGTTTCACCAGCCATGGGAAATTTTCCCTCTCTCCCTGGGTGGATTTCCTCAGTTTGCCAAAGCTCTGCTTCTTGTGCCCTGCGCTTTAGAGATAAAAAATTCATATGGAGAAATGGAGCTAACCTCAAAGTAAACAGCCTCGTTGGGTGGTTGAGTAGCCCAAACTCAAATCTTGGTTTGAACATTCACCACTGCACCTCTTCCCACAGAAGCAAAGGCCTTCTCAGCCAAAATTGCTTCTTGATGTCCCCACTTTGCGTCTCTTCTATGGAGATTTAGAGCAGGGGTCAGTCTGGACCCTCACATTAAACAGAGGAACTTCAGCTGAAGTGGAGGACGTCAAATCACGAGGTCAAACCTGACAGCAGAGTACTCCCATCTCAGTCTCCAGTTTCTCCATCCCCTGGAAATGAAAGGCAGAACCATATTGCACCACAGGGCATTACAGGGTGCGCGTTGCCCACCAACACATCCTTTCCAGCTGGTACCTCTCTACCCTCGTTATGTACATTCCTACATGTGCAGTTCTGCTGAGCAATATCTTATACACAGCCGTTATGGCACGGTTCTTCCTGTCCGTCCCAGGGTTTATGCAACATTTCCACTGCTTGTGCTAATGGTGCAGCTCTCGTTCAAACACAACCTTGTCCTCTCTCACCTCAACACCACCGCAGTCCTCTCACACCAAGCAGCTGTGTCTCTACACCCAACGGCAAAGCAAACCACTGCCGACAGGATTTTACCACCTTACGTTCACAGATTGTTAATGTGCAAAAATCAATTTTCTCCAGTTTGTTTGAAAACATTCAGTGCCTTTTTAAAAAAATTATTTCATGAGATTTGTGGCTCACTTCTCACAACTCAGCTCCAGCATCTTGCTGAG
This sequence comes from Tetrax tetrax, assembly GCA_009806455.1. Classification (NCBI taxonomy): domain Eukaryota; kingdom Metazoa; phylum Chordata; class Aves; order Otidiformes; family Otididae; genus Tetrax; species Tetrax tetrax. The sequence goes on from WHYT01016955.1 coordinate 246,255, forward strand.
GGCAGCTCCTCTACCTTCACCGGTGATCGCTGTCTTTGCAGCCAGGGTCTTGGTGCTGATGCTAAAGGAAAGCCAGTTTTAAATTCCCTTTCCACCTGCCCTGAAGACAGGAAATTATGGAGGTACAGAAACATAAAGGGGATGTAACGCAGTCAGCATGCAGAGATTTCAAATGCAGGTATCGAAATAAATCTTATTCTGAAATATATTTACCGAGTCCTTCTTTTAAAATAAATAAAAATTTCCCAGCCCAAAAGGCAGGGAGTTTTCATTCAGCACAGACTGGCAGCAGTCCTTCCAGGGGAAAGCGGAACATAAATCGCAAAATAAATCATATTTCTCCATTCAAAAGGAGCCAAAGATGAGAAAGTTATCCTTTGTCACATCCACGCGGTAAAGGCAGGTACCCAGCCAGTCCATATCACTACATTCAAGGGACAGTTGTGACATTTAACGTGGCTGATCTGGAGCTTTAGTCACTTCTCAGCAAACACAGCCACTTCCATAAAATAAAACAAAACGGTAAAAGAAAAGGTATCACTTTATTTCTGCCTCAGGTTGAGGGATGGGTGATGTAACGCTGTGAAAATGGCCCCATTGGGTTTTGTCGAGAGATAAATTTCTTCCTCCTTTCAGTGCGCCATAGGAGTCCCTGCAGCTGCACTGGCCGTCAAAGACTTTTCTTTTTTTAAATAACATATCATTTTTTTTTTCAAACTCTGTCCCCATTTTAAAGAGAAGCCTCAGTGTAATTTCCATGCTAATCAGATAAAAGCTTGCAAAATACATTTCCTTCAAGATGTAGGGGCCTGTATGAAGTTAACTCCGGGTGACCTGTGACTGTGGGTGACACACACCATTTAAACCCATGCAAATGCAAACCTTGCCCACACCGCAGGCAAATTCTTTGCTTTTCCCGTGCTGCTTGCATGGAGCTGGAAATGTCTGATGAGGGAAGTCTTAGTGATGCATTTCAGCAATAATTTATACGCTATACATAATTTAGGACCTCGCCGCAGTCCCCCCCGTAACGCATGCCGTACAGCGTGTACACACAGGGCCAGACGGCCGCTTTAAGGAGGCTCCAGGCATAATCTGCAGTACGAAGAAGTTTGATCCATCTCCAATTTGCACCTGCCAGATCTTGCAGGGAGCTAATTGGATTAAAATATTGTAATTATCATTTCATTTACGTGCGGTAAAACCTCAGGGAAACATTTTAAATGGCAGAAAAATTGAGGATGCAGTCTCTGAAGTCTGCTGCTTAAAAGCCTAATGCTCTCTCCCTCCTCTGTGGCTGAGACTGGAGTTTTATTTCTAGGAAAAGGTGAGCTTGATGGACAAGGTGCATGTAGCTGGTGTAGTGCACAGATCACAAAACACTGCTTGGCTTGATCATGGTCATATTTATCAAGGCTGCTTGAATACCTTTTATATCACCAGCCCACAGCGACAGTACCCAACTCTCCCTGCTGCCCCTGCCTCGGCAGAATGAGCCTTAAAACACTCGTAAAAGGACTTGACCCCAGAGTCCAAAGGACAACCAGTTGCAGGGGTGACTGTCAGTCTGGAGGAGTGCAAAGTCCCTTTCTTGGGCTATACAGTAGCCACATGGAGTCAGTCCCATGCTTTAGGGCCAAGAAGCTGCCCCTGGATGCACCAAGGAGGGATAAACCAGGCCAGCAGCACCCAGGCCTGCAGACCTACCTCGCAAGTGGGACACGCGTCCACAGATGGGGGTAGAAAACCATCCGCCTCCCAGCGCATCTCACAGGAGGGTGTCCACCAGGTCCACCGCAGCCCAGCACTGCCGTGCCCTCTGAAACAAAGGCGAACAGGGACAACCGTGCTGCATCTGTGCTGATGCTGTCACCAAAGAGCAGGGAAACTACACATGTGCCATGTCATGCAATTAATTCCAGAGACTAAAGAAGCAGAATGCAAGAAAGGCCAAAAATAACTCAAACCCATGTCTCCTCACACCTGGTGAGTGCTCTTTAGAGAAGCTAACTTTGTGTAGCACAGCAGATTTGCTTGGCAGATTTACAAGCCAGTGGCTTTCCCCACTGCCACATCAGTTGAAGACCTCAGTCAGGATCAGGTATGAAGCCACTCCTGTCAAATGGGTGCTCAACGTCGAGTTCTGCGGCAGGAGACACCTAACTTCTGTATTTCTTCTGTGATACTGAGTCGGGAACAGTCACAGCCATGATGAGAAATGACATATAATCTTGCAACGCTCTTGTTTTCACAATAGCCTCAGGGTCTGCTCTGGTCTCCTGTGGAGATGACATGGAGCCACCAAACTCCAAGCCTCACCAGATGGCCAGGCCTCAGCATATAGAAATTTTGTGTGTTCATCAAGAGCAGAGAGGTGGCAACAGGAGAGAAAATATTACCCTTAGTTAAAGAAAAATTGAGGTAACTCCATTTCAGGGAGTGTATTAACCCTTTACATGAGGACACAAAGCTTAGTTTGTAATTCAGGCTCTGCCCATGTCAACGGAGAAGCACGGGAGCACGCGAGGGCAGCTTTAGAAGCTGCCTCAGCACTCTGCATGACTGTTGGCAGCCTGGAGCCTACCGCTGACACACTTACCTGATCTCAGGTTATGGTTTCTTTTTTAGGGCAGCCAACTCAATACACAATACATGGATCTGATTTTCAAAGGGCAAGCACCCCACCCAGTCTGGAAACTGGAGACTTCCTAAGACATGTCCCATTAGACAGGCAAAAATCAATGCCTGCTCGGTCATTAATCAGTCTGGAAACCTCCTTGTCTCTGTGAGTCAGCGGAGGCACCTGGCATACCTGGCAAGCTGGCAGGGAATCCGGTTTTGGGATTACCTTTTTTTTTTTCCACCACCCCAAAGTTTCCAATTTGAGCTGCACAGGCAGCAGTCAGCCTCCATAAGAAACTGCCCAGCAGGGAACATGACATGAAACCCATTTCTGATCTCACTATGTCACATCTAACATGTCTAAAGAATATTTGGCAAACAAGCAAATCTCACCAAAGCAAGTTACTTGATGATCTTCTGTTAAATGCAGAAGCCCAAGGAAAAGGAAAAACACTGAAAAGTAGAATTTGCTATCTACCCATTTTTCACTGGGATATCTCCAAGAAGGGCAGCACCAAGGACAGTTGTACAGGAACACGCCAAACACAGGTAGCATTGGTTCAGCTGGATCTGAAACAGCATTGCCAGCCACACAGCTCCTCCAAGCTTTAAGTCAGCTATGACAGGTCTAGCCTGGGTTTCTGTTCTCCACCCGGCCATCCCAGAAAATCATCGTCTGCCCATTTCCAGCAGCTTCCTATGGACTGCAACGGAAAGCCAAGCAGCGTGGCTGTTGTTACTAGAACAATCACGGCTGCTGGGGATGTACGCAACACGTAAAGGTGTCTTACAACTGCACTTAGTGCTGACTTTGCTTGCCTTAGCCGGACACCACGCAAGAACTTCAGCCTTCCCCGGGTTAAGCCACCAACACCTCTGCATGCAGTCAGTGCACCCTCACCACGGCTGGAGCATCCACGCACCAGCAACCATTCTACATCCCCACTCAACAGGCTTTTGCCAATTTTATGTCCCGCTTGTGCTACAAATGTACGTTTGGTCCTTCAGGTCTCCACACTTGAACAGTGTTGATACAAAACTGACTTTGCCACAAAAGACAAAACAGGTCAACGGAAATAAAAGTTTCAACACTTAGCTGTCGAATGCACGCTAATCATTATTTGTAACTGTTGCATTTCTGTGAACCCAGGGACCTAGGCATTTTGGAGAGGAGAGCAGCCCATCAGCATAGCTGTTGCCTTAGTTTCCGTGAGACACAATCGCAAGGGTCCATTTCCACAGTAGAAGAGCTTCTGATTGTCCAGCAGAGCTGCTGAGGTAAGCACCAAAGCATATGAATAAGCTGACAAAACCCTGAAAGCAGGGGAGCTCAACACATCAGGGCTCTCCCAGCTCAGCTCAGTGTCATTATGTTGGACCAGAACTGGCTGGGAACCATGACACAGCTGACTCTCCCTCATCGTAGACGGCTGTGAAGCCAAAGGCTGTAAAACTTCAACGCTGTGTTATTCTAGAGATCCCAGCACCAGTGGTGGTGATTTCCTGTGCATCGCAGTTGGGGGGATACAATTGCTGTAAGACAGCATCTGAGTTTTATGCCGTGATAACGTTTCTGTCACCGCTGCAAGCCCCTACCAGGATGACGGGATCATTTATTCCGTGGATGTGATGATGTGATGCAGGTCAGAGCTTCTTGGCATGTGTTGCTTTGCCTTTGTGCTGTAATAAAGCTTTTATATTTTTTTTCTAATGATCCGTAGCATTTCCTTGGCAATGAGACTTTCCCACCTCCTCTCCTTAGAGGGTAGCGTGGAGATTCCTAGGAGATTGCTGCCCAGATAGATGCATTTATATGTTCACCTGTGAAACGTGCCTTCCTCTTGTGACGGGATAGAGAAAGGAGATGGCATACGACTGGGATGAAAAGGATATTCAGGAAAACACAACAGCTAGAAGTCCTATCTCAGCCTCCTCCTAGGGGTTATGCCCAGCTCCAAGCTGCAGACTTCCGCTGTTTCACAGGGAGAGACCAGCAGGAGGATGAAAAAGTCTGCTCAAAAGGACAGAGATGGCCAACACCGGTCCTCTGTGCTTAGGAAAGGACATAGACGTGATGAGAGAGCCACTGTCTGTCACCCTGCAAAGGAATTTCACTTGTGGTGTGATCTGTCTGCCTGAGCGCTGCGGAACAGATCGCTCAAGGTTAAATTGGATTAAACTGTTACAGCTCCACTTTCCCACATGTGGTTTAAATTTAAACGCTATAAATTTCATGGTGAGTTATTAAAACCTTCTTGGCAAGGAGAACTCATCTCTGAAAGAAAAAAAAAAATTTCCTCCAAGTTTGCAAACCCACAGGGAGGCCTTAAGTCAAGTTAACGTGAGATTTCCAAGCAGAGGGGAAGGAAGAGCTGAGGTATTTAATCAGCGGCATGAGGGAGCGAGAGCCCTGTGGAGCAGCCTGGCCCCGCTCTGCCGTGTCAGCTGCTCACCAGGTTTTCATGGTCAGTGCCTTGGTCTCACGTGCTGTGCCCAGCAGCACAGATGCTTCTGGAGCAGAAGCCAAGCACCGCACCGTATGGCACGTTCAGAGACAGCAGGATGTTCTGGCTGAATGTGTGGAAGTTTTGGAAATCTTGTCAGTGTAAATTAACAAACAAGCAGTACGGGAGGCCTTGAAATGTCAATCTTCAAACAAGTCCCATCCTCCCAGTTTCTCCTGGTGTCACCCAGCCACGTGGTGATCTTTGCATGGGGTAGATGTAAAAAAGTCACACTGAGTTTTGGTAGAAACCACGCAAAGATGACCACAACTATCATGCACAGGGATGGCTAGATCTGCATGGGTACTGCTCCTCGCCAGGCTGGGGAAGCCCTCCAAGAGGAAGGTCTTGCTCTGTTGCTCCCTGACCTTACTAACTAAAAGCCGTAAGGCAGATGATAGGCAAGTGCAGTAGAGGAAACAAGTGGAGAACCTTAAGGAAAAAAGGCCTAGACCAAGTGTTTGTGGTGAGGGAGCAGAAAAGCAGACCTTTCTCCTGCTCCCCACCCCAGGGGAGGACATTAAACATCAGCCCCAGCAAGGAGGGCTCAGCAGACACTTGTTCTGCTCTCTCCAGGTTCTGCGTTAAGCCTCAGAGAACTGAACTGCAAAACGTTCAGAGCTGATTCCTGTTCTCAGCTGTTAAAACTCAGCAGGAACAGCACTGTCCCAGGCTGTCCTACTCCACATGCTTCCAAAACCTGCCTTGTACAGGCCGCTGTCGGAGTGGATGTTCACAAGCCGTTCGGGTCTCTGGTGGCTGAGTGGTTTTCCAGTTCAAAGTCTCCAGCAGGCTCCCACATCAGCCCAGGTTGGCACGGCTGTTGTCTCTGAAAAAGTGAAACACAAACCTTCCGCCCTCGTCCTTACGCAGCCAGCAAAGAGGTGAGGCAGCCCCTCGTGCTGCCTCGCACACAACTGGAGAGCGATCACTTTGGGCACCGAGTCTCAGCTGAACAACATCGACCACCGATTCCCATTTAAAGACTTTTTGAGACTGGGAAAAATCCTAAAACGCCTCATTTCCAGCTGTTGTTCCAAGGGATCTGGAGGCCCAGCTGTTTACGGGACTTATTGTTGTTTATCTGTTACAGGCCGCAGCCAGCATGGGGGGCAGCGGGGTAGGCTGTGCTGGAACCCTGGCCAACAGAGAGGCACCCACCCACTCGGGGGCTGTCACGGAATGGTTTGGGTTGGAAGGGACCTTCAAGGGTCATCCAGTCCAACCCCCCTGCCAGGAGCAGGGACATCTCCAACCGGATCAGGTTGCTCAGAGCCCCGTCCAACCTGGCCTTGAACGTTTCCAGGGATGGGGCATCCACCACCTCTCTGGGCAACCTGGGCCAGTGGTGGGCTTTTTATTTTATTTTATTTTTTTTTTTCCCCCAAGGCGGCCGGCGGTTAACGGGTTAGCGGGGCCGTAACGGGGTGAGAGCTGTAACATTTGGGCGATGCCCCCCTCTGCCCCGCCGCTGCGCGCGGCGGCCGCACGGGGTCACGCACGGCCCGCGCCTGCTCCGCCGCCCCGGCCCCGCCCACCGGCTGCTGCGGGGCCGAGGGACCCCGGCGCGGGGCGGTGCGGGGCTGGGGGCTGCGGCCGTGCCGGTGTGCGAATAGGAGTCCGTCATCTTCCTCCGGGGCCCCCGGAGCGCTCCCGCACGGCAGCGGGGTGCGGGCCGGGGTCTCCCCTCGGGCGGGGTGAGAGGGTCCGTATCGCCGCGGGTCGGAATGAGAGCGCTGAAACTCTGAAATCTCAGCTGCGTGAGAGAAAAGGGCTGACCGCGCACAATCGACCCTTTAGGCGTAAAACCATCGGTCAAACCCGGGACTGGGATGGGATCCAGCCGAGACGCCTCTCCGCGAGGGAGTTTAGAAAGCGAGGGGTCTTCTCTGAACCTCGTGACTCAAGGGAAGGGTCCCTCTGACAGTTTTGTCTGACCCTGCCCTGGATGCAGTAAATAACCCACCGTACCCGCCATCGAATCCTGTTAAACCGCTGCTGCGTTTACCATTTGCTGTCCAACTTGGTTAAATCACTGTTTTATATCAATAAAGTATCTCGGTGCATCTCTCTCACGAGTGAAGCGCACCTCTCCACCTGTGACACATCATCAGGGGAGCGGAGGCCTCCGAGGCGCCGGCCCGCGTGCCAAACCCCACAGCTGCACGGCTGGAGCGCAACAGCCCGCAGCCCCGCGAGGGACCAAGGAGCAGAGGAGCCCCTGTTAACGTGCGAGGCGGGAAAGCCGTCAGGGCTTGAACCCCTTGCATTTGACCCAAATGTCGTGCTTGATGTTGGAGTATGGAGGCTTTGACGCTCCCACAGGAAAGTTCAGCAGAGAACGGAAGGACTCAGTACTCACCCCCCAGTGCAATCAGCTTCCGCGCAGCTCCAGCACTTGACCTAAAAGTATAACAGACTCGGCACAGCCAAACCTGGTGCTGTCACAGCAGGTAAAGCAGGCGCCTTTGTGAAAGCGCTGCCTTCTCCCTGCCCCGAGCTGCTGGACCTGTTAATGAGAAATTATGATTTGGCAAGAAGACTTGGAAAGAGTAGCTTTGCTGCATTTTAAATATGAAATGTTTGTTTCGTTGGAGGATGACTTGGGGATACCACACCAGGCCGTGAAAATACTCGAAGTGGAGAAATTACAAAAGAGAAAGGAATAAACCTGGTAGCTGTTGGATGCAATGCAAGAGCAGCAGGTCATGGCCCAGCAGAACAGGGGATGAGGGGCTATCGGTGGAGGTAGGAAGGAGGGGAAACATTTTAGCTCATGGCAGACTCAGAAGGGCTCATGCAGATCCGTCAGGGCAGCGCAGAGCCCCCGCAGACCCAGAACACCCAAGGACAGTGAGGAGCTGGGGTGGGAATCGCACACCACAGCAATAACGCGCTGGCTCAGCAGCACAACCACCCGCTCCCGCAGGTACGGAGTCACCTGGGCACGGTGCTGTGCCAGCAGCTCTGGTGCCCGGGCATCCCCAGGAGGAGCCCGCGCTGGCACAGGCACCTCTCACACCGCCGATCCGTGCAGGCAGCATTTAGCAGCCTGGCATCTATGGGGCAAACCTCTGCGATGCTTCCCTGAGCAGCCAGGCAGAGCCAGCCATTAGCAAGTGCAATTAACTGCTTCATTACCATCTGAGCAAAACAAACCAATCAATCTCTGCTGCGTTTACCCAGAGAAGAGACTGATGTTGAGACACAAACGTTGTCCTCCAGACTGCAGCTGTCACCCACCCCCTCCAGCCCGGTACACAGTCTACACAGACTGTAGATGTCCTGGTGCGCTGACACCACACCAGCGACCAGCACTCGGCACCCTCATGAGCTGAGTGGCCCCGTGATGTTGGTAAATACCTGCTGAGATGGAGCTGTAGACCCAGATGGGAACTCTGGAGATGAAAGCGGATTTAGCCTTCAGAGGTTCATCTTGACCACCAGCGCTGGTGCTTGACATGTCCAGCAGCTCTAGGAAATTTTTAACAAGCCAAATGAAGGCCAGAGACTGTTTTTAGGATGAGAGCAGCCTGCCAAAGGGAAAGGGAACCTACAGCACACCAATCGCTTTCAGAGGACCAGGAGAAGCTGTGATTTTCAAGTGGGAGCCCAGAGCCACCACAGGCCTCAATTTACATAGCATAACACCTTTCTTTTAAACAGCATAGACATTTCCCACAAGCTTTCTTCTTCCCACCAGACACCTCTCTAGATGAGGGTCCAGGTGACAGGCAGAGAACAAAAGGTCCCCTGGCATGCAGGAGGGAGGACTGACTCTGAGATCCAAGGATAAGCTTCAAAGGGCCACTAAAACATCAGAGTCTGGAGACTTCAGCATCTCTAAGACCTTCAGTCTACTGAGAAGATTAAGGTCTGAGTACAGTCAAGCAAGCTGCACTTACCTCTGTGATGAGGTACAAGTGATTTTTGAAAGGGATTATTTGTAGTTTTTTGAGATAGCAGGATGGGATGATCTGATCCTGCGTTCCCAAGTCTTTTAATAAACTCTTCTGTAGGATGGAGATAACATACCTACAGCAGTGACATAAGCAGGACCCGCGTGGCAGCACGTTAGCATGCTGGTACCTTGGGTAGCAGGGAAAGATAAGGAGTGCTGTGCATTGTGCAGGGTTGGGGAAGGAATTACTACACAATATTCTGTAGACTCCCCTACGGCACAGTATTGCAACGGCTCTGCTGTGGGGATGCCCAAACAAACGCTCACAACCGTCCCTTCAGCCTGAACATCTCCGAAGGGGAGTGCCCAGCGGCTGGGATGGGGGCTTGGTAGAAGTGGCAGGGGGCCAGTAGCCCCGGCTCAGACAGGGGCAGGGGGCAGGGGCAAGGCATGGCTTCCTCCTCTGGTCCTTCAGGGCTGCTGGGTGAGAACCTGAATAAATCCCTTCAGGGTATGGTATTTACTTACGTCCTCTGCTGTAGCGTCTGTGCAGGGTCGGCCACTGTGATCCATGTCCAGTTCCTCAGGGAAATAAGCATCCTCCCTGCTCTGTGGCAGCAGAACCAAGCCACAGGGAAGATTTTGGAGTCTGCTGCAGCACCCCTGGAAGTGGTTGCAAAGGCTCTGCCTGAATCCCAAAGGGAATGACCTAAAGTTTGCAAAAGGAGCACAGACACTACTCCAGCTCCCCAAATCCCAGCTTGCTGCCTCCATCACCCAGGGCCCAGCTACAAGGACTGGCTCAGCTGAGCAGCGGAGCCACATCCAGCAGTTGTGAAGGAACACAGAGCAGTAGGATCATTTATTCTTTAGCTGCAGCTAAAGGGTTTGGGAGAGCAGTGATTTTACGCACCCAGCCCTGCTCGGTTCCCGTGCGTGCCATGCTGATGGGACCCACAGCCCAGCTTGGTGGCTTGCAGGAGTGATGGTTTCAGCCTGATGCCAGCATTGATGTGTGCTGGGGAGATCACAGCCAGCTCACAAGGGCTGGAGACCTGCTGTTAGCAAACTGAGAGATGGATTCTTTAGCTGATCGTGAATTGCACACAGGGATATTTTTGTGGTTAGGTATTTTCCTTCCCTTCCTTTGGACATGGCTCCCAAATGGCAACGTATTTTCCTCACTTCCTCCTTTGTGTTTGATCCATTACCTTTCTTTTCCTAATCCTCATAACAGTGCAACACCAGTGACTCCAGCCCCCGCACAGGATGAACTCCAAGGTGAAACTGAGAGCACTGGGTGGCTTTGCCTGTGCTACTGCACCCCTCCTGCACATCAGCCCACAGAGAAATCTCTCTTCTGGGTAATTCCTGAATTGACATAGAAACTTGAGACCACCATGACCAGCACCTCCCCTGACCTCCAGTGCAGGGCAGCCCCCCGAGCATTCATTTCTGCCTCTGTCCCAATACAGGTGGCCTCACTGCTGTGCCTGTAGGAAGCCCTTGAAGTTGTGTTAAAGATTCCAGTGATCATAAGCAGAGAGTTCACCACAACCGAGTCCACTCTTTCACAAAAGCTGATTATCCAACACAAGAATTAGCCTCCTCTTTCCTGCATGGATTTGTTCAAATTGGCTCAGCTTTTGGCTTTGGTTCCCATTAGACACCTGCCAGCTAGATGGAGAAGCCCTGGTTCTTCAGAACTGTGCACCCACCATGGGCATTCACAAGGTAGTCAATTGTACGTGCAATTCCTCTTCTTTGATACGTTCAATAAATTGCAACTCTGAAATAAGGTGCATTTGCCAATCCGTTAGTCTTTCCCATGGCTCTTCCCTCACCAAACTCACCAGAAATGTTGATTTCAGCAGTACGCTAGCTCAACACCTTTCCCCGTTCAGCTACCTCTTCCTTTTTCCCAGGTGCTGAAGCCATTTTAGAAATACCACAACTCTAAAGGCACCCCTGCAGAGGCTCGCAGAGCCATCCCTGCTGAAGCCCAGCAGCACGCAGAGCAGCAATGAAGACACAATTTGGCAAGAACCGATCTCCTCTGGCAGCAAACGCCGTGACAACATCTGAACCTTGGGTGGGCACTGGAAGGTCTCCAGGAGCAGCACGCCGCGCAGAGCGGGTTTCGTCGCACCGCACTCGTGTCCTCGATGGCTTCTGAGCTGTTCGTGCTCAGAGGAAGCGCTTTTGTAATTGCTTGATTGGGGGTTAATGATTTTTCTGTTTAAAACCAAACTAGTATTATTTAATGATTGGTATTTATTTGCACTGTGCAATTAGATCATATTGTAAGAATTGTTTGTGGCATGAATGGGAATTTGGGATTTTAAAAAAGTGAACACTTCTTTCTTTTTTTTTCCTATTTCCTACTGCAGCAAGCAAGCAGAAAAAAAGATTAAAAATGTAATCAACAAGAAAAAAAGACAACAGCCCCTCCCTGTCCCCCTCCACCTGCCAAGGACTAGTATTTCTGTTCACGCTGGGTGGGAATATAGAAGCAGCACACCCAACGCACTTGAGAGGATTTTTCTCCAAGCTGCTTGAAAATACCCTCTATGCAGTAGGTAAGACAACACCTCGCATTCCTCCTGGGATTTGATTTTAGCAAAACTATGGGGAAAAAAAAAATCCCCTGGGCTGTGTGTCCCTTGAACTGGCTGCTCCTCAGCTTCTCCCTTCAGCCAGGTCCCAGATCCCTGACTCAGGGCTGTGTCACCTGCGGGCTTTTGTCTTTTGGTGACCAAGGTGAGCTCTACTTGGGCATTTTTAGTAAGGACCATCAGGAGTCTCTTCCCAAGAAGCCCTTAGGCCTTCACACTTTACACACCAGCCTGATTGTTGGTTTCTTTACCATAGCAACTGCTTTGCTCTTGTTCCAGTGTAAGACAAAAGTTGCATGGAGGCAGCATCTGGATGCAAGTTCACATCCAAAATCTCAGCTTTGCACAACGTAAGTTTTTGAGACAGGCATTAGTCACGGAAAGCCAGCCAGGTTTCAAATGCTGCATACAGAAAAGAAATATGGAAGTATTTTCCCTGAGACTCAGTTTAGAGTCTAACTCCAATATGATCCCTTTAAAGAGAAAAAAGATAAAAGCTAGAAAGTGGAATATTAGAAGCAAACATGACAGACAAAACCTCCTTTCAGGAGTACAGCTGGGCAAGGTTTTCCTACTTTCTTCTCCAAGCAAGGCTGATGTCCTCTCTTGGAACAAGCTCTCAAAAACATGGCAATTAGAGGTTAAATAATTGGTCACTGAATGAATTTGTGGCAGCTTTATATTCTGTTCCAACACACTTGGACCAAACTCATTGCATTTTATTATTTGAATGGAGCGTCTTTACATGGGGAGTATAGCAATTTCCTTTTTTTTAAAAAAAAAAAAAAAAATAGGGAAGAGTTATTTCTGGACAAAGACAAGTTAAAATAACTGGCTCAAACCTTTCATTTTGTTCCCCACTAGAGAGACTGTTTCCCCAAGACACCATCCATCCACATTACCCTTTTCAGGAGCTACAAGAAGCCCTCCTAGGCAAAAGCAGATTGTTCAGAGACCAACATCCAGGACTTTTGAACCACTTGGGGTTCACTTTTTTCTGTACCATCTCCCAGTGCTTGAGAGTCAAGGGATCACAGGGTAGCTCCCTTTTAAATATATTCATGAACTTGCAGAAGTGATTATTTTTCTGCTCCTATCTTCAATTATTAATTTCCAGCTTTCTGCAGATAAGCCAAAGAAAGTGAAATTAATTAAAAAAACCCAAATCTAAACAACCCAAACCAGCAGGCTTTACTGCTGCACTGTAAACAGAAAAGCTGCTAATGAAGCAACAATCACAAATGGTCTCGTCCAGAAAAAATAATTAGCTATCAAGTGCCTCAAAATATGATCTCAGAGGCTCTCCAAACACAGAGGAAGATGGCATGGTACAAGTCCATCGCTGAGAAAGCCAGGACAGACTCACTGCTCTTTATGTTCCCAACAGTCGACTTCTCACGACCAAGGATCTCTGTCTGAGACAGCCGAAGGGGGAGGCACCGTCCCAGCCCCTGAAGGATGAGGGACGACTTTCTCCAAACTGTCCAAAAAGGTTGAGGCCTTCAGAGACATTTCCAGACACATCTTTTCAGAAAGATGAATATTTTCAGCAGGTTTTACAGGACATCATCAGAGAGAAGTTACCAGCACAAATGCTAATCAGGACTGATTCTTCTTGGCATCTTTCCCCATGCTGACAAGCCCATGGGTACCACAGCCTAATTCCAGCTAAAAAACCCTGAAAGCTGGCCACTGCTAGAAAGCAACCACCTCAAACATCCTCCCCTCCTGTGGTTTTATTCCTTTCTTATTATTAACTCAGCAAATAAAAGTCATAGCGGTAACGTTTTATTGCCCTGTGAAGAACTATGTAAAAATGCAAAAATACATAAATATGACTTTCTGGAGTAAGAGATGAGTTTGCTCCTTGCGTAAGTGGTATGGAGTGCCTGGCATGGGGTTATTTGCAGAAAATAAAATCTTTATAATATCTGAGATGGTTACAGCTCAATCCCAGCTGGCTCCGCCGTTCCCAGCACCGCGGTCCCTCGCATCCCGGGCTGTGTCAGACATCTCATGCTCCTGAGAAAGAGCAGATGGCAGCATTGCTCAGCAACTGGACACGAGCAACAGCCGCCTTCACCGTGCCCACGGGCGCACGCAGCCACCCCTCGCTGCTGCTCAGGAGCATCGGGAGCAGCAGGCAGGAGGGCTGGAGGCCCTGCTGTTGGCTCCATCGCTTTGGACTCAAGAACTTTTTCATTTGGAGACAAGCTCAGTCAGAGCCCTAACAGGCTGATAGCTGTTTCAAGAGCAAAACCGAACAGAAGACAAATCAGCTTCATACCTTTGAGTGAAACATGAGGGAAACATCAGACTTTCCACTTCAGAGCCTTCATGTTTAGTGAAAACAAGAAATGAAATGAGTTCATGAAAGACTAATTGCCTGCTTTGTTTTATGCATGAGCCCCAGCATTCCTAGCACATGCAGTTACAGCTTGTTTTCAAAGAGACCAATTAATTCATTAAAACATCATCTTCACACTTCCAGATTTGCTGTAACAAGTCTTCTCCTCTTCATCCTTCTGGCCTAATATTTTGCCATTTTTTGGTTTAAGACCAAAGAAAACAGAGCCAAATGAAAAAATCAGAGTCGTTGTAATAGCTATAATTTAGTAACAGCTATTAACATCTTGGATTTAGGATCCATCCTTTCTCCTCTGCAGAGTAAAGGAACACTGCAGAACTTTAAACACCTTGGTGCAAAACCTGTGGCAGCTCAGACAGCCAGGAAGGATCTGCATGGCAGGATGCTCTTGCAGGTACAGGGACCCCAAATGAGGGTTTGGAATGAGCCTGTGCCTGGGAACTTGAAGGGCACGATCAGGAAGCAATAGGGGTGAAAGCTCCTCAAATTGTGCAATATCACCTCTAATTTTTCACTATCTGTAAGATACCCGAGGAGGCTACACAAGACATCTGGTTTCCACACAGCAGATACCAAAAGCTGGGTGATGGGGTGGGGTGAAGGGTGAAAGAGGGGAAGGGAACACAGTTAAAGGACCCTCAGCAGTACTCAAGTGGATGCCCAGAGGAGATTTCTTCTAGACAAACAACAGGAAGCATAATTCAGTAAAATATTATCATCAGAAAATACGAGTTCACAGTAAGGGTCTGACTGCAGCATAAATTTTCATTACCAATAAAGATGTTTGAGCAATCACAACCCCTCTGACGAAGCAGAAAGCAGAAGCCTCCGTGCCTGCCTGTGCGGGAACCCGAGTGCTGCAGTCTTGGCGCTCCGTGGAGAGATGCAATCAGGGGTTGCCACGGAAACCGCAGGATGCAGACCCAGCAGCTTTGACTTTGCATAAACTGACAGCGGGTTCAGCTGGGGATGAGACACTGAGAACGCTGGTGGTTTCCTCCAGCTCCCAGGCAGAATTGTGACGGTGCTGTATTTGAAGCTTTCCTACAGTCAAGTCTCCTGCCTCCACCACTTCACAGCCCACCTGTCGTGTCCTCCCACCGTGGATGAGCACAAGCACACAGACATGCACCCCCTTTTCCTCCTCCTTCCTCCCAGGTTAGACAACACACACAAAGGTCATCTTCCCCACCCATCGCTTCCACCCACCTTCCTCCTCACTGAGCTGCATGTGACAGTTGTTAAGTATTTTTGACTTTTCTGGACAGAAGTATTCTCTGGAAGTAGTTTGTCGTTTGTTTTGTTTTTTTTTAATCGAAGCCCCTTTTGTTGTAGAGAGAGCCCCGATATCCCACCTCCTTTTACAAACCTTGAGAGAGGAAGAAGTGCGCTATGATTTGCACAGACCTAGAAAGGATCTTTTCAGAGTTTACTGTATTCTTTTTTTTTTTGAAAACAGCCTTGATTCAGAGGGAACCTGTCATGCTGAAGAGTCCAACACCAGGATTACTGCTACCTTTAGCAATGTTGCTCTTACCTTGTTATCCCATATTGCTCCCATTGCAGTATCCCCAACAGGAAAACCACAGTGGAACACAGTGTTGTGGTCTGGAGAAAAGATCCCTTTTCCCTTTAGGATAAATTTTACTGTTCATTTATTTATACACACCTTAAGGCAGCATTATTTGCCCATAAGTATTATGTATGTTACTTAAAATGCAACCTTAAACTCGTGTGCAAGCTTCCCATAAAATTTTCCTCTTGTTGCACCTCTGAAGGTGAGACCCTAACGTCATGGAGCTTTTTTCTTCAGCGAAATGGCATCCCCAAGCCATGCATTAAGTCCACTGGAAAATAAAATTAATTCTCATAAAACCTGCAACAGTTACACCTCATACAAGGAGCAGAACAAATCAGCACTGGGCATTTATGCTTCGTAAGAATAACGGTGCAGGTAGATCCAAGGATCACTGTTTTCATTGCAGATTTGTGTCCTCCCCAGAAAAGATTCTTCAGATATGACACAGGCAGTCAAATCTGCCCGTGTGAAGTGGCCACTGACAGACATTTCAGGGAGGGAGATTTTCAGCTGGTGGCAAGGGATAGCACAAGGCGATGCTAAGGGACAGGCTAGTACTCCAGCTTTGATTTACTGCTCCTTCGCCGTATGGGCGACTTGCAAATTTAAATTCTTTTTTTTCACGTTATTTGCAAAAGTGAGAAAGACTTAAGGGCAGTTTGTTTGACAGGATGGCAGCTGTCACTGCACGTAAGCAAACCCCGAAATGAAAAAGCAATCCAGCACATGGAAGTAGAAAGTCCTGACACTTTAATTATCTGAAGAGATTACAAGATGAAAGTCTCCCTTGAGGCAAATGTATATTAGTATTGATATAGTCATTGTGCTTTTCAGTAAGAGAAATAAGAGTCTGTATTTACATAAGAAACTATAGTGTCTGAGATCTTTAAATATCATACTTATGGAAATGATTCTGAATTACAGCATTTACAAAATAAAAACAAGCTTGAATAAATATTCAGTCCATTAAATAAGATTTTTTTTTTTCACAGAAGCAACTTTTTGTGCATATTTATTTCACAATTGAAGTTGTATTTTTTATCCTATAAAAGAAGCATTAAATTTGTTGTTTTTTTTTTCTCTAAAAATAAAACTGCAATAATCATTGCAATGTGAAGCCTGAGATTTAAGCCTGAATAAGTATCATTGCTTGCACCACATCACCCACCTCCCACCAATCACCCACCACCATGCCTTTCCAAACTCTGGTGAACTCCAACTCAAGGATTCCACCAGAAGGATTTCAGGGAAATAATAATAATAAAAATATAAATAAGGTGAGGATAACACATCATAGCTGACATTGTCTACAAACAGCATCGTAAGGCTTGTGCATTACACCGAAACTAAGTGAAGCTGTTTCACTGGATTCAAAATGACAGTAGTGCCAAACTGTTGTACCCTTATATGGCTCATTAACACTGAATATTAAACCACTTAACAAAGGGAACATCCCCCAACAAATAAATGAAAAGAAAAAAAAAAAATCAACACTGGCCAGTTTTGTTTTATCATTTTGAATGACGATCTTTCTTGAGCATGATACCGCAAACAACTTCCTCACCCTTTTTTTGTATTTATCACTTTGAAACACAGTGTGTAACACTGAGTCAGGAAAGGGGATACAGCGAAGAGCTCTTGATCTCGTTTCCTCTATAACCACAGCACACACTGTCTTGCTTTTCATGTGGCTAACTCAAAGCATGTCCAAACGCCTTTGAAACCTCAGTGCGTACTGCAAATAGTTTGTGCAAGATCATAGCATGAATCCACGTGAGACTTATTTCTTTCCTCTCCAAGTGGAGGTAAAATTAATCCCTGGTGTTTCAAATAAATACAAATGTCTTCTGAGCTGTTAGCATGAGTGAAGTAACAGTATGCAGTATTTTACACAGTTACTCTGCCAAATTTGGACAAGTACCCTTCTCTGGTTGACCATTCTGTAGGACCTTTTGAATATATCATTACATATTTGCCTTTTAAAAAAACATTTTTAAAACTTAGTAAGGGAGAAATAATTTGTCACATCTATGGAATTTTGCTGCTAAACTCTTTCAAAAATATGTATTTTAATATTAATTCGTTTGGTAATAATTTCCTCTGAACTTTGCTAAGTTTTAAATGCTGATATAGAAACCAAAGCTCTCTGTTACAATTTTATTAACAGAATTTAGCATAAATGGTGCAGATTATAAATACTTCCAAAACTCCAAAATATGGAACTGAAAGTTGTTTTAGAAGTTGTTTTAGAAGACAACTTGGGAGTTATTGCTCTGCTCGGTAAATGAAAGGAAACAGAAACGTTCTGCTTCAGGACCGTCAGTGCTTCCTATGATTCCTATATGATTGCCTTTGTAAATGTTGAATAGGAATTTGAAACAGTTTTTCTTCAATTCATCCCAGCATAGGTACCAAAAATCTAGTAATGGGAAAGTTAAACCGCAGCAGGAGGGAGAGAGCTGACACCCACAGGTATTCCAGCGAGCACAGAAGTGTCGGAGCTTTGGGATTGGTTTGCTGGGATGGACTAGTTAACCGGCTACTCTGCTCCTAGCACGTAAGATACGCAGCAATGCTTGTTCAACTCTGAGCCCTATTCCTTCCACACAGTGCATTTGTTCTGCATATGGCATCGTAACATTAATGTAATAAATTTATGGAAGACTGTACTGTAGCCTTTGAGCTACAGACACTTCATACTTCCCTTTAGCAGCTTAGTAAAATGCAATAAAAACTGTCTGTACAAAATTTATAATAATGGATGTCAAAGCCTACACGCCCTCACGAGGTACCTCTTTCAAGTTAATTCTTGGCTTAGGTCAAATATATCAGTCTGTATCAGACTCCAGGAGACACACCAGTAGTTTAATACGTCAGACACCAGCTTTGTCACTATAGAAAGGAGTGACATGGAACATGTAACAGTGAGTGCAAACACGGACAGGCTTCATCTGACCATAACGAGGTAATGGAGCAGAGTGAGAGGAACAGCGGGAACAGAAGATCTGAAAAACAAGAGGGAGATTTTACTTTCGTTCCTGTGAAGAACTGGGTGGGACAAAATCAATTTCAAGAGAGGGGAGAGAAGTATGTGCTGGGCTTGTGTGAATTGGCAACACCAACCTCCTGCAGCACAGCAACCGAAAGCCCTCTGCAGGCAATTCATAGCCTGATGACCAAGGAATCTGGCAGTGCTCAGCCTCTCTGACACGGTGCCCAAGCACTGACATTAGCTAGGGCAGGCCTGTCTGTCTCTGCAGGTCACTGGGATGACCTACAGAGCAGCTCCACCAGAGATGAAAAGAATCATCCCTCTCCACTGGCTTTAGAGAAAGACTAGGGGAACATTTGTGAGTATCTCCAAACTTCCTACTCCTGCCAGTCCACTCTAAAGTTAACAAAACCAGCTTCTCTACCCTCTTCCTTTTTAACTTGTACACTAGCAGGCAAGCAAAACGGCGCTGCAGATTTCTGGCTTCCTGAGGCACACGACTGCTTTATTCTCCCTCGCTGCTTCTTCCTCCCCCACAAACTTGCAAAGCAGCAGCACTACATGCCGCAGTCCTCCTGCACAGGTTTAGAAAGAAAGCAAAGGGACACACCACCCCTGCAGCTGAGCTGTGCATCATCCCTCACAGTGCAGGCTGCTGTGGCTCGTTAAAGCTCAGAGCAGTAGTCCAGAATGACTCTGGATTTGGGGTGTTTATTCCAGGATCTCAATGGGAAGGCCTGCTTTTTAGCAGACAAATGCTTATTGCTGTATAGAAGTCAAAAATCTCCTCACTTTCTAAACTTAAGCCGAGCCGTTAATAGCCAAGACATAAAAAAACCCACTTGTGACTTGAAAACCTTGGCCAAGCGCACTCATTTTGTTGTGCGGTTGAGTTTCTGTGGTAAGCATAAATTAGCTGTTCTCTTTGGCAGACAGTTCCTTAGGTCTGACTGAGTCATTACCTTGCCACAGCTCCGGCAGTGGTGTTTCCTGCGAATGACAGTGAAAGGAGCCTTGCACGCAGTGCAGTAGCTGCAGACTTCATCTGGAACCCAGTCAGGAGGATCTGTCAGAAACGCAGCAACAAAAGGGAACATAAATCAAAAGGGAATAAAAACAAACATGTGGTTACCAGATCCTCAAGGGAGTAGGCAGAATAAAATACAACAGCAGCTGCTTTCATCTGAGTTTCTCAAGGTCCTTACGAGCAGGCGGCTAGGTGAGCTCAGGATGTCCCGGAGGGCTCTGCCCGGCGCCCACCTTTGAGCAGAGCGCAGCCGGCACTGGAACAGCACACGGCAGCCGTGGACTTGAAATGAAATATATCCCGTTCGAGTGAAAATGGCAGGGAAAAGGAGATAAGAAAAATAAAGTATGAAGACAAGAGACTATTAAAGCAGAGCTGGTTCACGGGTGTTTTTGTCAATGCCATCAAAACAAGCTCATTCCCAGCCTCTTCAGCCCTCCCTACGGAAAGCCGACTGCTTTTCTGCGATGATGTAAGCAACTCTACAGACAAACTTGAAGCCTGATTACTGTCTGCTAAACTATTAGAACTCTTACTGGAAGTCACCAGTAACTACAGCAAAACCACAAAATCAAGTGTACAAGACTTAGCAGAGAAAGAGTATCGACCGTTATCCCAAACAGCATGTTTCAGTTGTTTATTTCTCCTGTGAGCTCTCTCATCTCTCACAAAAGCCAAGCAGGGAAATGATTTGGTTTTGGCAAAGCAGAAGATTTTAGGCTCAGTTTGGCTGAGCTGCTTCTGCTAGCGACAGGCTGACATGATCTCAGAGAGTCTAAAATGACACATGTAGAAATTATACAGTGGATTGCTTAATTTAGTTGTTAAAAATCTAACGAAGGGCAAAGCAAGTTTATCCAGAAGGAATCCATGGACACAGTGAACATGAACTGCTGGATCTGTTTACCCAAGTTCCCTGTATGCAGCTTCTCTCCGAGTATTATTTACAGCATGTAACCCATGCAACTGATATATAAACCTGACAAGCAAGACCCCTGCCTCAAGGAACGTATTATCAAACAACAAAATATATGGTGCAGTTAATGCAGAGGTCGAGAGGGCTACAGCTACGGGCAGAAAAAAAATAATTAAATGAAAAATCTGCTGTATTGTTCAAACATAACCATGTTTGATTTCATGTGTTTGTCACATTGCAACATTTGTCAAATTAAAAGTAAAAAAGATACAGCATTCAATGCAGAAAGCATTCAAAAAACAGACTAATATAAACAAAGAGGACTTCAAATCTTGAGTTAACTTTTACAGGCTCCTCTAAGACTAGTTTAACTTCCAAAATAGTTAAGGAACCAACCACAGAATGGTTTGGGTTGGAAGGGACCTTAAAGATCACCTAGTTCCAACCCCCTGCCCTGGGCAGGGACATCTTCCACTAAAAGCCCCATCCAACCTGGCCTCGAATGCTTCCAGGGATGGGGCATCTACAACTTCTCCAGGCAAGTTGTTCCAGTGTCTCACCACTCTCATAGTGAAGAATATTTCACTTAATGAACCAGCTGGTCTGATAAAGGTCACAACTATGGGACAGCAACCAAAACCAAAGTCTATGTGCAGAGAAATGACCAGTGTGGTGAAAAAAAGGAGACTGCACATAGTAGCCTTCACCTCATCCCTGGGAACAGTTCACCGGATGACGTTCTGTGGGGACACAAGGCTACAAATTCCTACTTCAAAGGCAGGCTTGCTTCCAGTGGAAGAGATACAGGACTGCCACAGCTTAAGCTGAAGCATTAGTAGCAATGAAACCAAAGGATTTTCCTTTACAACTCTTCCTTCTCTGCAACCTCCCTAGCTTCTACACATAACTTGCCCAGGGAAACTTACTCCTGATAACCAGTTTAGGATGTAGATTTTGAACACTTTGTGTCACTTTCACAGGAATCTCTGAAATAATGGCAAGCCTGCTGACCTTGAAGCATCTCCATGTTCTACATCCAGGTCCCTTGGGTTATCACATATATTCCAAATGAAATAACTGAGCCAATAATGATATTCCTGTTTAAAACTTGCCATTAGACTACATAGCCTTGATTGTGTTTTCAGGGATTTAACTACCCCATTGATTCTCACTAATTTTAAAGACAGCAAAATTTAGGAAGCGATTCAAGCTCTGTGCCACCAGTTCTCCCCACCAAATGAACACAGACCTGGTGGAAGCAGGTTTGTTAAGATGCCTACTTGGCTACCAGTGCTTTATCAACTGCATTATAACGTGGGCTACCATGTTCAGCTAGTCACTAATATTAATACTCCCAGCAAAGCCACAAGACACAGGCCCTTTTTGTACAAACTGCAGCATGTCAAAGCAAACAGTAACTTCTACAGCCACTACTACCACAATCCCTCCTTCCCTTAGACCAGGATTATTCCAGACACATTATACGCTAACGCAATCCCACCACAAAGACTCTGCAGCTCATTGACAGAAAGTAGCTTTCTTATCAGGTGTTTACCATTTGGCTTTTTTTTTTTTTTTTTCCTGTTCTTGCCATTGAAATGCAATGTTGAAAAAGTTATTTTATAATTGACCTTGTATGGATTTAATGGTCTCCAGTGCTAAATAAAAAAAAAATTGAAAAAAACCCATGAGAAAGAGCAAATTTATTTTGATAAGTAATGGCCTTATAAACTCATATAGTCATATAATCCATAGTTTATGGTTACAGAATTACTTGACTGCCAGATGAATTAATCTGTAAACTTTGTTTTTATTACTGCATAGAAAAAATAAATCACATCTCATTGGTACTCAATGTGTAGAAACAGTATAAGCCTCTCTACAGAATGTTTTCCCACATTACAGGGACTCTCTTTACCTCCACATTGGTGTCACGACAGCCCATTTCACTAGATTAATGCATCAGTAGAGTGAGCTAAAGAGCATGTTTTTCCCCAGACAGTGAGTGACTCAAGAACAGTAAGGCCCTTCGACAGGGCTATGTGGCCAGCCCCATGCCCCACCGCTTCTGGGTGTTGGTGCCCTCCTAACATCCCGATTGCTCGCGCCAAGATCTGCTGCACTGCAGCACACCCCCAAATAGTAACACTTAGTTACGTAAGTGCTTTTAACATTCAAAATGCTGTACAAACACTAATTGCTTTAATCCTCATCATTCAGCTACAGTCGGTGTGTGGGGAGAAATCAGAGGAGAAAAGTCTTGCCCAAAATCATACAGCGGTGCAGTCCTGAAATAAGAAACTTCAGGTCATTAGCCCTATGCCTTGGCTTCCAGTTCGGGCTGAAGAAGTCCTTTCACTGCATACAAACACAGAGGCTTCGTTTTGAGAGTATGCACTGGAAATCAAACGCAATCCCGGATCAGAGCTGCAGTGCTCACAGGGGCAGGGAAGATGAAGCCGCGGAGCATTCGGTCTTCCCGAGCCCGCGCAAGCCCCAGCGGCAAGAGGCTCACACCCCGAGGTCCCCTTCACAAGCCTCATCTCGCTCAACCTTGGGAGCCGCCTTTCTGACTTAGATACACCAACGATTGAGTCATCATGCTTTTTATAGAACAGGTTTTTGAAATAGTCTCTGAAGTGCAGTCTCATGAGGGGATACAGCTTCAATATGAGGGGGAGAGTGAATTATACAAATTAAACCCCCAGCATTAGCCTGGAGACGTGCTGGAAGCAGGGCAGCAGCACCGCAGCCCTAGGCCTTTTATGTTACAGTCCTTCTCCAGGCTACGCTGCTCCATTAGCTCTGCATGCAGCAGCAAATGGAAACATCCAGTCTCTGAAGCTCTATCTGCCTGTGCTTCGGGGATTTGTACAAGGAATGGAGGGAAAACCTTGTTCGTGGGCTAATTGGCCCACTGCTTTATCCTGCAATGAGAGCGAAGAGAAGTCTGCTGGGAAACAGATGAAGACCACAGCACAAACATCAAAGAGGAGGAGGAAGGGAGGGAAGGGATTAACGAGACAGAATGACTACAGAAATAAATTTTAGAACAAAACATTAAAAACATGTACAGAAAAAAAAGGCAGAGAAAGGAAGAGAAAAATATTTAAAATAGTAAGAAAAAAGCTTACAGAAAGGAAAAAGCACAAGATAGAAAGTGTGAAGACTGGAAAAGACATTTAAAAAGGAGAAACAGTATTCTCAACTCTTAACTATTAAAAAATCTTGCATTACCATCTCTCAAAAACAATGACATTTTATAGTCTTTTTATTCATTTTATGCTGTAGCTTTTAGAATTCACCTTTACATGCTTCAAAACTTCATTAGCTAAAAAGTTTTCTGTTCTATATAAGTTAAAAATCTCACATAAATCCAAGATGCTGGAGCTTTAAGAAAACCACAGTCATGGTAAAAACCATACATGCTGTCATAAAGCACACGTGAACTCATTTTGCTTACATATGCGCAAGAGATCTCCTGCAGTCCCATCTAATCTTATAAAACCAAGGAGAACATCTCTGTGTCCCCAGAACATGAGGAGAAGAGAGTCTGGACCCACATCCATCAACAGTGTTGATTCAAACAACATTAGACCAGAAAGCTGATTTAGTGGTGCTGAGACACAAGAGACTGGGTTGGCCAGTAGGGGAAGGAAATAATCCCAAAAGTTGTTGGAGCTTGCAGAAGGCTTAATTTAGTAAATCTACACTCTGGTAGAAACAAATCAGAAAACATCTACATGACACTGTTGAACAGCAGCTACTAAATCCTCCGCTTGTGGTGGTGTTTGCATTAAGGTCAGACAATTCACAGAAAAGACTCTTTCTGCATCTTTTGTTGTTATCAAATATTCCTAAAGCAGAACTCAAACTGAAAGTTCCTCCTGCATCAATGTGTATTACATTTTAGAGCCCATCATGCATAACCCTGACTATACGTTTACCAAACTAACCTTATGAGGGCCGTTTCTACCGCAGCCAGTGGAACTTACAGCGCTGCAGCCGTCAAAGTGCATTATCCTCACAGCTGCAAAGAAGGTCAGATGGGCTTGCTGTGCTGTTCTGATGAAAGCAGAACTGTAAATCCTCACAGTTTTAAGTATGGAAAGTAAAGCACTAAGGTGACATGACTTTACCCCTCACTTCAACTGCATGGTAAGAGGAACCTTTTTTGTCCCTTATGACACAATTTTCTGCATGTCATTCTGGACAATATCTAACTTTTACATAAGATTCCTAGGAGGCAATTGTACCAAAGTAATCTTTACCTTTGCTTAATAGAGTCAGTGTTGATTACAGCTAGCTTGCAATTTTTCAATACAAATAAATTTTCTGCTTCAACAATATTAGTGGATTAAAAATTTAGAAGTGAGGGAGAAAACCGAGGTACAGACTTATTAGCTTCAAGCACAGCTCTTGTCAAACAGCTTTCTTGAGATGGAGTTTCTGTGCAAATCTAGAAAGCTTTTCCCAAAGCACAGAGCTTTGCAGACCTACGCTCAAGCCTCTGCTCTGCCTGATTCAACATGACCTTGAATGATGATGTTCCATATCCGTTCTGTACTGGTACATGATCAGCAACTCATACCCTGAGCAAAATAATTATTTACATAAAATGGAACAATTCTGATAGAAAACATGGACTTCCACCTGATTTAAATATTTGAACCATATCTCAAGACCAGAGAGTTTGGTCTTCCATATAACCATTAGTAGGAGTCTTTCTCTGTAAGAGCTATCAACAATTACAAGCTAGAAGCAAGCTGATATTATAGATCTGCATACTACGTGCCAGAACACCATTCAATAAGTACATTTTTAGGATTAAAAAAATTCAAACCTAACCAAAATCCCAGTTATGTCATGGTGGAGTTGAATAAGTCTGTGCTTAACAGCATTTATGGGATGTTTTCTCCTCCTGCAATGAAGCCTCAACAAGTTCCACACTGTGCTGACAGAGAGGAACGGTCTTTGAAAAGGTAAAAGACTCTCAGCAAGTTCTTAAACTGTAAGTCAGATCAGATTATTGCAATACAACCTAAAACTGTACAAAATCCTGTAATTTTACATGCATAATTAAATATGCTCAGTTTATTATAAAACGTTGCCTCAATACGGGAAAACTTGATGCTAGAGTATTTTCTTACACAGTGTAAGCAGAGCTGCTAAATAAGGAAAAAGTGAAAAGTTATGAGGACAGGCTATGTTTGGCCACTGAACTGTGCAACAATTTAACTTCTTTCACTGCAAAAGTGTTGCTGGTCATCATTATAAATAATAGAGCAGCCATAGGCGCCTAGAGCACAAAAGAAAAACCGAAGCATTGAGCTAGGCTTGACAGCTAATTCTAGACTCACGGTGACGAGATTCTGCACACGCAGTAGCAGGGGTGGGTTTTCTTGACCTTGTGACTTCTTATTGCAAGAAGAACAAGAGCTCGAGTCTTGGGACCATCAATCACTGAATTGTGCTCGTGCTGCTGGCTGGAGAGCAGTGAGGACTTGTGACTAGATGAAAGTGGGTGGGCTGGAATATTACAAGATGGAAAGGGATCAAGGAGAAATAGTGTGCTGTTGTGCAGCAAACAGATGCTAACGGCATTTGGCACAAACAGTTATTTGTACTGGCAGCCACAGCAAATCCATTACGGCTGGAGTTATAACTAGGTGGCAGCGAGCAAGGCAGTTCTGTACTGATGCTAAAGGAATAAGGAGTGAAAATGAATGTATGGTTGCAGGGAGAGCTGAGATGCTACAGCAAATATTTTCATGGAATACCAACAGCTTCATAATGCTTTGTTTTTTCTCAAGAAAATATTCTGATTTCTAGATGTCTCATGCTTTTTCCCAGACAGAAAGTTTAACTCACTTTCTTAGCCAGGCTGTAACTTCATGACATAGACAAAAATACTTACCTTCCCTCAGTCACAATAAATCAATCTTGCTGAGTAATTAATTACCCCAAAATACACATATGGTCAAAACTCAGATTTGCTGAAGTTCACTATTAAAATCATCAAGCTCAGAAGGATAAACACAATGCTCCCAAATACAGTGAGCAGGAACTTAGGCTTGATCACATTTACAGATTGATAAAGAAATGAATACATAAAAATCCTTGTCAAGATAAAAGAATTACTCTGTGCGTGTATATACATGGTAAACTGTTGGCTAACGCAAAGCAAGGTTTGTGCTGGGGCTGTAAACAAGATCCCAGACAAATAAATGGCAGAAAGACATCACACTTCTACTTCTCCTTTACAGTTTTTACAGCTGTAATACATATTAAATATGACACAGTTCAGTCCCGGCAGGGATACATTTGTCCTAAGTTATCTAAGAGTAATTTTCTTAGATTTTCAAATGTGGAGGTTTCCTTTAATTTATGTGTGACCCATGCCGCCCACTCTCAGTCCCCTGCAAACTTCTTCGTCAGCTTATTATCCAACAGTTGTTCGTCCCAAGCTGGAGCTCAGCACTTCAGGTGCTGGCTGGTAGCTCACCAGGACACGGGAGAAAGGCAGCACCACCGGGACACAGGTCCCTTCTGCTGTTACTGCAACTCAGAGCAAGCACCACTGGTAGCAAAGAGCCCGACCTGCTTTTTTTTATGAGCAGCTTCCACGACAATTTGCTTTGAGTTTACACACAGAACTTTGTCCCCATTGGCCATCTTCACCATCATACAACCAGGGCATGAAGATTTACTATATTTAAAACTCTTCTATGCAATATTGTATAAATTAATCTTATATTCTAGGAAAATATAGATGGATTTGCTTTACCTTCTCTACTCATAAAAATATAGTGTTTTTTATAGTCTATGAAGTGTATATACATATGCTTCCTCAAAAAAAAAAAAGTCCTAGAGCATTAGGACAGCAAAGATGAACATACAGACCAGAGGCTCATCTGGACTTTCAAAAATGTGTTTGCTTTGGAGTGCCAATTAATCTGTAGTTTATTTTATTTCAACCTTCAGAAGGTCACAGTATTGAACTCTTATACCCTTGCCAATGTCAGTTGGCTCATAATAAACATTCATATCTGGTTTACAACCCAGAGCAGCTGGTGGGTTTTACATAAAAGAAGAATGAGAAATCTGACAAAAACAAGTGATTAATCTTCATAATCTGAGTAGAGGCTGGAACCTTCAGTAGAATCTTAAAACTACTCAATTATTTGTTCAAGTTGTTGGGCTTGTTTGTTTTTTTTTTTTTTTTAATTACCATTGATTGGATTCAATCTTAAACATTTGGTACTTTTGGTAAGAGGGATTTATTGGAAATAAGAGGGATAATTGAAAAAGCTTTCCTGGCAGGTAGCTTGCTGGACTTTCTCAATGTGATACATGCTCATGTTTTGCCACAGTGGCAGAAGGGAGGAGCTACTGATGTGCTCATTTGCTTTAAATTGTTTTCACTTTCAGTTGAAATGATTAAGAATGACCTGAAGTGCAGAAATTATGCACAAAAAAAAGGATATAATTAATTTTGGTGCAATGCTCTCAGACTTTGTGTTGGATCCATTTACAATGATAACTGCGGCGCACTCCTGTTGGTGGCCTGCGGCCCAGATCCGGTCTGGAGGACAAACCTGTCAGGGTTGCTGCAAGAAATAGGGCACAGCGCTCATGCAGCAAAGGTTGTCCTAACCACCAGACATCACCCAAAGTCAGGGGCTGTTCCTTCCACAGTGGCCAGCAAAAGTGAGGTAGGTGGGGAGGTGTTTTAAGAGGGACAAAGCACTTGGCTGCTGAGGTTAAAATACTGCTGTAACTTTGTGCCTCATGCTGGGTGCCTTAGGGATAGCAAACACACGTACCCCATTAGCTATCACTGCACACCTCTGTAGAAAAAAAATTCTGTACAGCATTGCCAGCAATGACAACTTGTGACCTGAAGGGACAGGGGTCTGGGATGTATTGGAGGAAAGGGGAACACAATGGGTGTTTCTACAGTTCCCACAAATTCAACAAACTGACCTACTTCAGATGCCCCTTTTTGTAGAACTTCAGCAGTTTGTTCTGGTTTGGAAGGTGGAGCTCACCTCCATGCTCTCTGTCTCTTTGCAATACAGAAAATTCCTGCCCATCAGCTCATTTGAAGGCTAAGTAACAGCAGACTACACTAGTTAGTTTACATGGTCAGAGGAGCTGCACCGATTTGCACAGATAGGTATTTACAGCATAACCACTTACACATAAGCCAAGTAAGATTCCCAGAGAAAGTCTGCAAGGAGATTGATTCAGACATGCCCGAGCCTTCCCAATGAGCAAGCATGGGTACCAAAAGCAGAGCACCTGCAGGAGCACTGTCTAACTGGCTCTGTTTAGAAGATGTGTTAGCATGGGCAAACATTACGCCAAGGCAGCCAAGCTCAATGTGGCATCAAGTCTACCTACCAAAAGGGACTTAGCTGTCCCTGGAAAGGCTCCACTTCCTGTCACGCAAGCATACGTGAAACACCTGCTATTTTGGAACAAAGGTGCAGGCAGGGGGCTGTTTTTGCTGTAGTTATCTGCATATGCTGTTAATACTACAGGCTGGGTTTTACCATTTGCTTAGGGCAGGGACATAACTGATTCATGCTGCCTAGGTGCTGCAGGGGCCCTTGAAACAGCAAAGATCTCCCGTTACTGCACTCCTGCTCAACCAGAACATTACCTAAGCGCCCAGACTGTTGACCTCTATTTTAATAAATAACATTCCAAGCCATAGGCTGCACTTCTCCAAACATAAAACCTTCCTCATGCCAATGGAAGATGCCATGGAAAGCTGAAGAACCTTAAAAGCTGAAGAACATGCCAGGGAAGTAAAGTGACTTAGCTGTAACAAAGCATACATCCACCATGAGAAGGTTATTCAGCATCATGCAGTCCAGAAAAACTTGCTTTCAAGGTCTGTAAGTCAAATTCACTGACAGCATCAGGCACCGATTCAAAACAAAAGAATATGAACTGAAATGGTAGACAACGAATAATCTCTTGCATTCTTTTCCAATACAGTCTAGATATGGTAAGGATTTTGCTTAAAGATTTGTTCTTTACTGCACCTTCTGTGACACTCTGAATTATGGCACAACAGAAAAATCAATTAAAATGACTACTGAATAGTTCTTTATCTGCCACCAAATCATATTCCTCCAGAAGAGATAGTATTTCTAACAGTGCATTATACATGAATTAGCCCTGCTGTTCTAAATAGATTAGATATGAGATCCTCTAGCCTGCAGCTTCAGAAGAAGGGTGAGCAAGCAAACCATGGGTTTTATAAGCACAAAATAATTTACAAATATATAGCCTTACTGTAAAACCTAATCTTTACGAGCTCCCTCCCCTCTTGTGATTTCTGATCTTTATTACAAGTGATAGGAACCAATATTTTTTTTCTGTTGGTCGCCCCTCTTTGCATACAAGTAGAGACATACACCGCTTATCACTCGGTTCTCAGTCATCCTGCATTCAAAACCTCTCACTGGAAGAACAGCAGTGTACGTGGACAAATAGACAACAGCAGATCAAAGTTTTAAAGAACAGGGAAATTACTGCATACTTGAATTTCTGGGAAGCTTAGATAAAGTTTCACAGTTGACAATTGTCTTGTATTTCTTATTTCACAGCAGAGACACCACTGCTCTGGTAACTGGGCTCCTGGTGTGCTGAAACCACCGCTTTGCCCTGAAGGTCAAAGCTGATTGCTTTCTGGTTTGCTCCATCTTACACATCTACTTTCTCTTCACTTATTCTTTGTCTGCAAGTGCTCTAATATATTTTAATCCATTTTTTATATGATGTTTACCATTCTAGGGCTATAGTCCACAACTACTCCTAAGCAACTCCTGCAGCAGCTCAGATTAAAAAAAGAGGAATAAAAACTTTTGAGCTCTGGCAATGCTTGAGTCCCAACCAAAACTTTGAGACTTACATATGCGCTTTTCTTACCATGTGTTCAGTGAGATTCAAGTAACCTCAGACTTAGTAAAACTAACTTTTGCTTTGAAGTAATACAGTGAAGAATATGAAAATAATAACCAAAACATTTTGATAATATTGAAGAGAAAAGTGAAGAAAATATGAAAGGTACTTCTACTGTGTGAAAAAGGAGCACCTCCACATACAGTAAACAAGACAAAAGATCGCTTTAGATTTGGTTGAGAGGACCTTACGTAGGGCTTTGCATCTTACACAGCCCTCTGAAACTTGTCACATGTAGTGTCACAGACTATATTAAAGCTTTGACTACACAGAACCTTTCTCCACTGATACAAAGGAATTCATACTGGATACGACAATTAGTAGATCAGAGTTTCATAAGGCTGTTAGAAAAAAGTCTGAAAGAAATATTCTCAGTTTATCATCTGACTTTGTCTCTAAACCACACCGTGACAACATGTTATAATAACTTTCCAGAGCCAAACTTGAAAAGACTTTTCATTTTAATGGGTGGTTTTTTTTTTTTTTATACATCAATGTTGTTTCATTTTAATTCTCAGAAAAAAGAAAGTACCTTCAAAGTCACCATCTCTGGCTTTTGCTGCAAGTTCTGAGGATGATATACTTTCTTGACATAAAGCACAGTCTTCCAATGCTGCATTCCTTAAACCCTGATTAACTGTAAAACAAACCAAGAAGTACGGAAATTCATATTTTTCCAATTTGCACTTAAAATATTCATGTTAGGACTTCTGGGACCAGATTACAGTAGCATCTATACGGACCTCCTTATACTTCTTGCTTTTTCTTTACCTTGACACAGACAGTGATTTAAGTCTCCTCTATTTTTCATTGGAATGACAACAGAAATGAAAAACACTGTTATTACTGGACACACAGTCCTCTTACATCTAGTAGTTTAGTTACATCCTGTATTTTATTTTTCAGTTCTTAATTTGGATCCTTTACAAAGAAGTAGATTATAAGAATAACCAGGGATTCCCTAGGTGAATCACACACATCAAATCACATCTATTAAAGATAAACTTCATCCCAGAGTCCCTGACTTTTAGTCACTCATTTTGTTTCTGCTTTCTGTTGTTAACACTTTTTTCTTTTAATATAATAGTTCATCCATTAGAAATTATTCCAATCAAGTACTATTGGCTATTACATTTCCTAGTGATAATTCTTTACAGCTCCAATTTCTTTATTACTGATATTTGAATGTTGAGGAGCTCTTTGATCCTCTCTTTAGCAATTTTATCTAACCTCATTTTTTTCTTGCCAATGAAAAAAATCAGTCTCTTTTCATATCATGCCACCATAAATATGTTGTGGAAGTTTCAACCACAAGTAACAGAGGACTGTAATGCATGTTATGCATTATCCCACTGTTAGTTGGAATGGAGGTTTTTCAGCTAAATTTAACCAACTTTTAACTTAGTGTTTTGTACAAAATCCTCAATGCCTTTAAATGAAACTGAGAGAAAGGGAAAGGAAAAGTTTTCAATCATGTGGAAACGGACAAAAAAAAAAAAAGAGCAGTCTGATAACCTTCAGATGCTGATAGCTCTAATCATAACAAAGGACAAAGGTAATTGCAGTCCTGCTGGGATGACACAGTTATTTTTAGATAAGTTAGCAGACTTGCACCTTTGAAACAGAAATTATCAAAATGGTGATAGAGAAAAAAAATGTATTGCGTTGGCTCATGATAGAGTTCTGGTTCCATTATCTTAATTATCTACAAATTCAAAAGTGGATCTTCTATTTTAAAGCCAAATTCAGCATTCTGCAATTTCTACAAGACAGAATTCAATATTTTCCTGAGTATTCTGATCTTATAATCTGCTCTTTTTATGTAGCTATTTAGACATCACAATCAAAGACACATGTGTTGGTAAATTAAAATCTGTGCAGTGTGAAATAATAGTAGAGGGAAAAAAAAACCAAAAAACCCAAGCTATGAAGTTCAAGCCCTGCATAGATTGTGTTATGACCATATGGGCTGCAAACACTGTTCTGCTATACATGAGAATATGGAAATGAGCAGATGCACTCTGAAGGCTTTAACTCTTTCAACATTTGCCTCAAGACATACTCCTGTGCACCTACACTTCCCGTGACTTAATCCTGTTTACAGTCTGTTTCCATGACTTTTTTTTTTTTTTTAAACTTCGGTCAAATCACTGTACAGTGAGCCCTGCCAAAAAAAGCTAACAGAAAGTTAAGGAAATTCTTGTCAAATAGTTCATGGACCCCCCACAAGGCTACCACCAGAAATTCACTATAGAAAACAAATGTTTAAATCTCTTTACCTTTCTTTTGCTTTTCCTTGTCTTCTGTTTCAGGTTTGGTTGCCATAACCTCAAACAAGGTCTTTAAGATACTTCTCAGATCGCTAGCATAGTTTGTTTGCAGCTGGTCAGCAACACCTAGGCATTTGAGAAAATGGGTAAACGGTTACTATACTATTAAAAAAAAAAAAAAAAAAGTGCTACCAGTAACAGGATCACTTGCTCATGTCAGGAATAAAAATGGAACATTTAATTAAACTAATGTTCCATAATGGCCAAGTTACATTCTGGCCTTTATGCTACCTGCAATTTGATACATATCATCCTTGTCCTTTGGTAGGAGACACAGAGATTCCTTTTGCATCAAAATACATCAAATTTCTTACCTTGGAGATCACAAAGTATCAGATAAAGAAAGCACTTAAGTCAAAACTGTTGCATGCCCAAACTCTTCATCACTGCAGGTCTAAGATGTCTGTGTCTCTGATTCTGAAAGTTCCCATCAGGTAACAGGTCCTTCTAGATCAGTCTGCAACTTCGGCCCCAAAACAAAGTCTTTCTGCAAATTCATCTCTAGTTCATTCTACCATAAGTTTATGCACACACACAAAAATAGTTTTTACATTCTGAACAAATGTCTACTTTCATACCTGAGATGCAGACAAAAAGGCGGTGAATAAGATCATTGCTGCCATGAAATCTGGATCTGATCTTTTCTCGGGTGGCAATTTTAGCAGCCTGCAAAGCGAGCTGGATTTCTTCTTGATCGATGTCATCAGACGAACAAGAACTCATCATTAAACTGCTGTTGGAGGGGGGAAAAAAAAAAAAAAGTAAACTAATGTAAAACTTCACTCAGTTATTCAGGATGTTCAGCAAATCCTAAAGGACTTATGACCCAGGGAAGACTCTACAGCAAACCAGAACTAATTGCTGTGAATTCTTTTTGAAGTTCATCAACATGCAATCAATCACTATCATGTTTGATTTTCACTGTGACATAGCTGTAAAAAACTTTTAAGCAGAAAATAATTTGTCTGTATTTTATTGCATTTTCCTTAGCTATTACAAAGTGCTGTGCCATTCTTCACATTAACTTCTTCTAAAAGCTCAGTGTTGAGGCCATAATTCCACCAAAAATCCAAAAGGGGAATATAAACCTAAAAATGAGAAGGTCAGTTCTGAAGTCAACTTCTTAAAAATTTATTAATGTGGAAGTTAATTTGAAAAAAAGAATTTCTGAATTATGTTACCTTAAAATAGTGAGAACAGAATCTAAATATAACCTTACATGAAAAAAGGGAAAGAAGGGTGATAAAATATAATTTACACAGTAGAAAGGTAGATGAGTCCTCTTAAATACCTAACTGTAGAAATTGCTGAAATGTCAAACCATTGTAACAGAATGGCTCATCAACTCCAAAGTGATTAAAATGTGTCACCAAATGTCTACTAGAGATTTAAATTTTCTTTTAAAAAAACAGATGCAGAGTTATCCGCCATTTCCACTCCATCCCTCTTTTATGGGGAGGAAGCTTGAACAACCTGAGATTGCAGGGAAGCTTTGGTGGGAATCCAGCATCTTCAAGTATCAAGAATTACCTAAATTATTTGTAAATCAAGATATATTTTTTTAAAAAGGAAGTATTTAGGGGAAAATGAAGCGCTTTGCCAAAGGAAAAACCCTTAATTTGGAGTAGAGCTCAGGATGAATTACACTGAAGTCCCAAGGATTCACTGTGCTGACCAAAGGAGACATGCCTTCTTACTTTACTACATTCAGAGACAGAGAAACACAGAACAATTTTCCCCACACACTGGAAAGAATTTAATCTTACCGGTGATTACAAAAAAATACTTTGGCTCTCCATAACTCCAGCACTCTCTACAACACAGACAACTACTATGTTCAAAAGAAAATTACTGACCGCATAACTAGCACGCACAATGAAGGAAACAGTTTCTAACATGTTCTGAGTTCAATCTGCTTTTATTAGGGGCTCAAACATCCACCATGTTGCAGATCCCATCCCTATGGCACCATCCGTCAACAGTTATTACAAGATAAGACGGACAGGTAACTTTTATAATTATTTATAAATAATCCTTCAAAGTGTAAAAATGAATTTATTAGGCCATACAATCTTAAAAGTCCTAGTAAAAACAGAACAGAAAATAAATAAATACTGGAGATTAGTTATTGACAGAAATATCAATGGAAAATGTGTAGCATAAGCACCTTAACTGGCTTCCCAATCTTTCAAAGACAGAGTAAAGAGCAGGCCTGCAACAGACTCATTTTATCCATGTTATCTGTTGCTATTAACAAACCCAAATACTTGTAAAAGATGTTCTATCAGCACCATGGCCAACTAGGTTTATTAAACATACTGAGAACTGAGGGAGAATTCTCTCTCTCACTTTTTCCTTTGCTTTTCCATAGGGGATTTATATATATATATATTTATATATAAAATAGCAAGCCTGTCAGTGTGGAAAGGTCTATGTTCAAGACAATGTAAAGGTCATGTAAGAATGTGGCTTACAAAGGAGTAAACCGAAAGGCAGGCAGGGCCAGGGAGCGATCCTTGATTTGCAATGGTACGCACCAGTTGATTGCCTCTTTGCACAAATGCTCACATACACAGGTAAAGGAGTTTGCCTGCCTTGTAACATAGCCAAATAAAGGTCTATTTTTTTTTTCTTGTTTTTAAAGGAATTGATCTTACAGTAATATACACATTTGCACTATAAATTGGTTTCCAAGACAAGCATG
Source organism: Tetrax tetrax (assembly GCA_009806455.1). Lineage (NCBI taxonomy): Eukaryota > Metazoa > Chordata > Aves > Otidiformes > Otididae > Tetrax > Tetrax tetrax. The sequence continues at coordinate 281,791 of WHYT01016955.1, forward strand.
GACCTCCTGACAGAGACAAATGCAGTCTGTATGTAATTATGTAATCCCAATAAAGTGGTCTCTCTGAAACTCCCAAAGGCAAAAACCTCAGTGCAGGGGAAAGCAGGAGTGCTGATTCAAGGATGACTCTTCCCTCCAAATCACAGTTGGAGAAATATTTCAAAGTAAGGCATTAAGTGGGCAGAGAGCTGTGAACAGTGCTTTTCAAGAATATAGACTACGTAGTCCTTTCCCATTTTGCAAGAAGGAAGAAAGGCTCATTCCACAACACTGACCAAGCTCTGACCATTTTTAATAATAGTGTTTGCCTTTCCAAGTCTCCTCCAACTGGGAGGAATGCAGTTTTACCTACTTCCTAATTCCTCCAAGGAACATGGCTTTTCTCCTACTTCTGTTCCAGGCTATCCTGTGTTAGATTTTGTGGTGTGTCGTTAAGACTGGTCATGCCTCACCACAACACCGGCTGGAACTTTTTTGTCCTAAAAATCCCTAGCACAGCATACATACGAATCGCTTCGGCACTGTGGGTTTAAGGTCAGCATGTACGCATACTCCCATTTATAACATACTTCCATATGCACGCTCACACATAAATTACAATATCCCTATACAAAAGGGTCAGAAAAGAGGATATTTTGTATTCAGGATTGCTAGTGCCATGGGAAAGAGAAACACTCCAGAATAATTTAACATTGGACCTGAGAATCACTACAGAGTTAGAAACAATTACTCTATCTTTACCGACAGGACCAAGCCAGATTTAGACAAAAATTTCTCTCAAAGAATGACTAATGACCATCTGTTCTTTACTTTAAAATATAGCTTACTGTTAAAGAATGTACCCAGAAAATTAATATTGTAGATGCAGTCAGAAATACTGTCAGAACAGAAACATTGCAACTGTTTCAGAAAAACAGAGGAGACCGCTTTTCTTATAACAGGTTATCCAAAATAGCAGTGATTGCATCTATGCAAATATTAAAGATGCTCCCAGTTTTAAAAATTGATATTATAGAAAATAAACCTGAATTTTGATCTACGGAGTTCAGCTTTCCTTTTCTCCAAATCATTCTTTCAAACAAATTATTTTTCTAGTTACATAAGGAATACTTCTCCTATTTGGCTTATCTAACATGCATAAATTGGCTCAGAATTCTCAGCTGATACCAGATGCGTAGGAACCGTTTCATTAGCGTCAAACAACACTCGATCTGGAATGTTTCATTGCCAGTATCTGCAGAATCAAGTGTCACTGCAGAATACAAATGGCCGTAGTAAGCAGCTAGAGACAAGGCCTCATTTTCTCAACTTCTTGGTTGAAGGGATCCCTGCATTACCCGAGGAATTGGGTTAGGAAGAGATAAGACAAAATACGCCTGGAACTCCCCTTGTGAAATGTTTATCATACAAAAAATGCTTATCATTTATTCATTTTTCAGAGTGTAAAAACATTGCAAAGTTAACACATTTGAAGGTGAATATCAAGAAATAAGATGTTATGTCAAAAGCTGATTCCAAACAGTAAACCTGCTTATACATTATAAAGGAACAGATACCTTTTGTCAGATAAAATGAATTAGCTTTTTACCTAACTTGGCTAGAATTTATCTAGCAATTTTAAAATTACTCTCCATTTGTCATGTTAGAAGAGTAGCAAGACTCTTTCAAAACTTTAAAGGTTTATCTCGAGAACAGTTGCCTGCTCTCAAGGCTTGACTGTGGAATTTAGTGAAATACGTACAAGCAAACAAAAGCCAATAATGTAATTGTACACAATAGCACCTTTCACCCGTGGCGCCCACCTGCTTTACAGCTTTTAGGCTCCAAGGATACTGGTGAGCCAGGTGAAGCAGTAGTACCCATACAGAATGCTAAACAGGACTACAGAACAAGAAGGTTATGACTGATGTTTTCAGCGGTGGGCAGTCATTTTAGGTAACCATCTGTGATACCGTAGGCTTCATGTTGTATTTGTTGGTCATTGACACTCATCCAAAACCAGTAAAAGCAGCAAAGTCTAAAATCGAACAACCAAGGTCAATTGACTCAAAGCAGGTCCAAATTTAAATATTTTACATTTGTGCTCAAAACCCAGGCAATAGCAGCAGATATCTGTGACCATAGATGTTTCCTTCCAAATTTGTATAGAAGTGTTTGGATCATTAAACCTGAAATCTGCTCTGAACTGAATGCAGAATGTATGAGATTCTCTGAAAAAATTTCTCATTACCTACAAACAAAACCTCAGAGTACCTTAAGTACGCATTAAATATACAGCAGTGTCAGACAAAAAGAATTTAAAAGCTCACTGCATTGAATAAAACCAATACAAAGAAATCAACTGAATGATCATGTTTTGAAAAGAATAATTAAAAAAAAATTAAAAATGGTTTTTGTTTCTTTGTCTTCAGAAATCTTAGATCAAAAGCAATAGATGGTCACTACCTGCAATGGAGAAAATTCAACACAGCTATTCTACTATATATGTCACCAAATTTAAGAGGAAGGTAAGACTACCCTGTAAGTCTCTGATTTCAGGCAAGGTCCTTGATTACAACTAATTGTCAAGTATACCTTTCAGAAGACTGTCAGTGGTGCCTTTAAACCAAGAGGGCTCAAGTTTCAGCAACACAAACCCATCCCAACTAAGACTAAGAGCAAACCACTCAAAACTTCTATGAACAATACTACAAATGTTTACTAGAAAAGTGTTAGCACATAATTCAGTGACTATCTGTACACCATTTATGTTACACAAATAGCTGTGACATCAGTGATTCCTATTCCGTTCCTCTGGAAATCTCCTGCAAACCACACAAACATAGGCAGACGTAGGACGCAACTATTTGCAACAAACCAGGTAACACCTTCCTGTTGTAGTGTGAGTTCAAAGCTTGTGAATCCACTTCACAGGGAACTCAAAACCCGTCTATTAAATGGTACTATTCTGCTGCAGAGGTTTACCCGGTGTGCAAAACCAGAGTGATTTTGAGACAAAGTTGCTCGTTAGGAAAACTGCATACTTGCTACACCATGGCAGGTGAGACCCCTGCTACAGTCAGGAAATGTGCAAAAGGTTTTCTATGATTTCACCCATTCTTGTTCACATAAGAGGACATTGCAGTTATAAACCACGATGTAAGTTTTTATAAATGGACAGTAGTCAAATTCTTAAAAAGCAATTATAGTTCCTTAAAAATTTGATGACTGCCCAGAAATTATAAAACAGTGCAGTTCCTTGGACTTAAATGACATCATTTCATTTGCACTAGTTGGCCGTAATGAATCTCTCATGTATAATTACTTAAAACATCACATATTTTTAATAACCAAGATATATACATGTATGGCTATATCATGTACGGCTATATCATGTACATGAATTTTCATATATATATATATGTATGTATGTTTTGAATATCCTAGTTCTTGCAATATTTCTCAAAAAACATTATAATAAACTTTCATTTTTGTTCATACAGAACTCAGCATGATGCTCTGTATACAATATCAATAACACACTTTTTATCCAATCTATGATAATTAAGGTTTTCTCCCACTCAAATTCTTTCACACCTTAAGTAAATTTTTCAAAAAACCACCAACCCAAAACTTTTGCAGGCAAATCTACATTATTGTCTGCACACAATTTCTAAAACTACTTCAGTAACCGGTACATTCATCTCACTGATACTCGTGTAGGCTGTAACTGGAAAGCCCACCACTAAGCTGTCAACCTGTCTCTCCCAAGCTATTACTTGTACTTTCATAACTCTTACTTTTATACTTCATAAGGCTGTAGTCAACCCTGGGTTCCACTTTGCAAAAAAGAGCAAACAACTACACCAAAGGCCATGTAAAGGATCAGACACAATAGCTGGGGAAAGACAAAGGTTGCATACCTGACTGAGGAATGACAAGAGGAAAGTGATAGGGGGTTAGGTAAGAGAGGTGTAACTCCAAGTCAGTACAGGAAAAAAAAAAATAAAAATTACTAGTTCCCATCCTGCTTTTTTCAGTACTTCTGGTGTTTCTTTTTGGATACTCTCACAAGAAACAATAAACAGCAGGTTAAAACCCTTTGATTTCTTACATCTACTAGTTTTGACACGGTTGGGAGGAAAACTATGACATTAATGGCTGCTTACAATTATTTTAAGTGAAGGGGGTGGCTACACACTCAATTTTAGAGTCATTTAAATCGAATCCAGAACATGTCTTATTATTTGAGTGATAGCATATAGTTATTTAGCTAATGACTGTATTTTAAGGAGTGACCCCAGCAGCTACATCTAAAGTAGACTAAAAAAAGCTTTAATTCAGAATTTTATTTCTCTCTATTTTAAGAGAAAAGGCTAAAGAGGGGGGGGCGGGGGAAAAAAAAACCCAAACAACCCATGAAGTGTTCCCAATGCTTCAAAACTTTGTCTTGAGAAACAAATACAACAACTGTATTCAAATCCCTCTATCAGGAACAATCTAGCTAGGCACTACCAGAGGAGTGGACTTGACTACACTACAGTATTATCACAGGTATTGGCAGTGGCCACCCCATACATGGTAGGACATGTGCGAGAAGCCCCATCTGCTGTCAACCTTTTGAATTCCATAGTAGGGGAATAATTTTTCATAGACTGCAAGATTTGCAGAAGTCCCTTTTTAGCATCTTTTGCCCCAGTAGAGGTGAGCAATATGAGGTCAGTTGATTAAAATAAGTAATTTGGATAATGGGATTAGCTATATGTCTGAAATGATATCTTCAGTCATGAAAAATTCCCGAGCCTTCAAGACCACTGAATTTTAAATCAACAGCAACAACTTCTGCTCCACACGCTGGCAGCTTCGGCAGCAGCCCACTCTGTCAGAAGAACATCTTCTTGAATCCTTCCTCAGCTCTTCAAACCTCAAACTGCTGAGCACTCTCACTGTACTTACCATGTCAGACTTATCAAAACACTCAGCTGTTGAAGCAGCATCTTGCTAAATAGATCCACCATAAGAAATTCCACCTAGACAACTGGCTTATCCAAACTCATTACCACTCTGGCCTGGGTTTTCAGAAGAACGCAAAGATAAAATATTCCAATGGGAATTAAAATAAACAACATTGCCAGTGCAGGATTTATCAACTTTAACAGTGCTCTCTGCCAAACAGCTTTTTTGGTCATTACAGATAAAACTTCTAGCAGAGGGCATAGGAACAAATAACTTAAGAGCATTAGCAATCAACAGGGCTGCACATCACATTTAGCATCAGATACTTGCAAGGTACTACATTTACTGTTTTTCTTAAAATCTAAACCAAAAAGATATAAAATCTGCAAGATAAGGAAAAAAACCCCTGAAAATATAAGAAGTCAGAATATTGCTTAGGTTCTACTAAGATTTTCTCAGTTCCACCATGATGTTTTTTTTCTAACACTTCCTTGTAATCAAATGTGCATTTAAAACTCTCAAACACTCACTTATGCTGCAAAAGGACAAATAATATGAGATTAGAGGACAGAAATATTTAAACTTCAAAAATAATTCTGAACTGGAAAAACTGCAAGTGCAAAACCAAAACAGTACAGCCCTTATGAAGAAATGGTATGTAATACCAGCTCTGGTATCTGATACAGCGATGGAAACATCTGTCCCGGCTGTTACACCTTATCCAGAAGTTGACACAGGACAGACAGAACCTGGACACTTGATGCTGGATACAAATACTTCCAAGGGCAAAGAGTCATTTCATACAGCTCTTCAGCAACGTCCTCTGTGATAAGCAAGAGACTATTCTGTATGGCATAGTAAAGAGTGAATTAATTTAGCATCCAGTTCCAGCAGATACTGTCTTGAGTTGCAATTCGTGTGTGTGGCAGAAAGAGGTAGAGAAGCTGCACTGAAAAACATTTTCCATCAAGAGGAACTCAGAGATAGGGAAACTTATTAGCACAAGGTTTTCATATCGCCTCTGTCAGTTCCCTTAAAAAATAATACGGAACAACCAGCTGAAGCATTAAAGCATCCTAGGGTCTAGGAGAATCCTGCAGGAATCCGGTATCCAGCTGTGGGAGTCAAAGCTGAGAAAAGCTAATTAAAGTATTAGGTGAAGCCTTAAATTTTAATTAGGAAAGAAAACTTTCATTTTTCCCCTTCAATGCTGCTGTAAGTATGAAGCAATCCCCTCTTTTTTCCTCCAGTATAATTGTGGTTTTACAATGTATCTTGGTTTTAGGCATTACCAAAAACTCTGCAAAAACTGAGGTTATGATAGTGATTTTAGTTAATTACACATAATCTCAAAACTCCCAAACATGCTATTCTAAGGGTTTGTTTCTTTTTGGTTTTTTTTTGGTTTTTTTTTTTTGTTTGTTTGTTTGGTTTTGTTTTTTTTTGGGT
>WHYT01016955.1:307103-380073 GCA_009806455.1 Tetrax tetrax
AAAAAAAAAAAAAAAAAAAAAAGCAGCAAAGAAATCACATTTTTGCTTTAGTGACATTTTCTGCCCTAAATTTTATTCCTCTATTATTCTCATTAAGTGCTCCAAACAAAACTAAAGTTAAAACTCTCATGCAGTTTCAGAAGCTGAGAATATAAACGAGTATTCTTTCCAATTTTGGCCAACACCACCATGGAAGTTAAATTATTAACTGGAATGCTCCCCTCATTTTACTACCTCATTTTACAAAGTGAAACAAAATGGAAAAAACATGTTTTCTAGAAAGTCAAGACCTAGCTAAGACAAATATTTGGTACTTTTCAAGCTAAAACCTGAAATCTCTCTTAAGAAACGCTATATGGACAAATAAAAGCAAGGTGATGCACATATATAACTCATTGCTATATGCATTAAAACTTCTCTTTAAATAGTTGTCTCTCAGTTGCCACAGCACTGAAGAAAGCTGCTAGAAAAAAAAACAAACCCAAAATACGAACACTTGCTGTTCAAAAGGAAGAATACTCAGAAGTGTTGCTGTCACTTGATTGTTAATTCAATGAAAATTTGTAACCAAGCATAACCCAAGACCATTCGTCAAATCTGACTGCGAAGTGATGTTATTACCTCAGAGCGTATACGCTGGAGAGACTACATGTAGTGACAGAAACACTCTCATAGTCACTGCTGGAGATGGAGCTGAGGGGGGAATCACGTAAGCCATCCTGAGAACTGAAAAAACATATGGAAACAAAATGAACTGCTGAAGCCAACAAAGGTGAAAGACACTGATAACTCACGGCTTGTCGCGGATTATACAGAAATAAGAGTAAACTGGCAGATATAGTTTTGCTCTTCAGAAAATTATACAAACCTAGTCTGTTTTCTTCCCAAAAGGACAGACAATTTGGCAAAGTCAGGAGCACATATTTCATAAAAATCTTCAGTTTAGTTCATGCCATACAGTTAAAACATTCAGGAAAGAACCAAGGATCTTACATTTTCATAGGGTGTAGAGGGAACAGCATGCCTATGCTGCTAAGTGTGGTTTAATGTTACAACAAAGAAAAAACAAAAATCAAAGTTCATAAAGTCACTGTGTGTTTCAGGCTAAGACACCCTAAACAATAAGCTTCAAGAACTTCTGAAATATTGTGACAAGTTTAAGTTTACCTCCAAAGGGAAGGAAAAAGTCTGGGAGAAAGCAGAAAGCTGACTCTTCGGTGTAGGAGACGAAGACAATACACCTACCCCTAAAATGGCTCAGCCCCTGTAACTGCCACGCACGTACCTCAACTTTTGTGGTTTAAACCAAGAGATGAGCAGGAAGGAGCAGTCCCATGGCAAACTACTGATACTTCATCCAAGAAAATCCACTAGCTACTGAGTAAAAGGATATGAATGACACACAACTTGTCTCTGGCCTTTAAATAACACTTGATTTTAGATCTTACATCACATAACCAACATAAACTAGGATTGGAAGATTAAAAATAGTTTCATAAACACTACAGAACTATCTTGGAAAGACCTTTTTTTTTTTTTTGCTTCAATAACAATTTACTGCTCAGCTACTGGAAATTCCACTAGCTAAAAAAAAGATTAAATTACACTGGATAAGAAAATATGTGATCTTGAGCAGAGGTATCAAAGCTGTACTGGCTCTAGGCAGTGCAGAAGAATAATTTGAGCCTGCTGAACTCAAATGTTCAGTCAACAGAAATCTTTGGACAGTGCAGAAAGAAAACTAAGAAATATCTTCAGTTAAAAGAGATTTAATTATATAGGTCGGGATTATTTTACCTTACTTCCGCACAATTACTAGCACTTTTTTTTTTTTATTTGTAGACATATGCAGGGTATATATTCTAAGCAGCTATGCTCCAAATTCTTTTCTTCTACCAAATTGTAGCTAGTTTTGCAGCTAGAAGTCTGGAAGAATGCTTAAGGGGAATTCTTCAAAGCAGTGTACAGGAGGTATGTGCTCTAATCCCACTAAGAAATAATAGGATTTGTTTGCATACCTCCCACTAATCGCTTGGAAAACGTACCCCTTCACATCCTCATTTCTGACTGCCAATTTGAAAATAAATCCCAAGTGTACTATGCTTTAGCTGAAAGGATAGTCATCACATCTGGAAAATAATTTTATCAGACTTGAATAAAAATCTATTTAACTTTCATTAATTTTATATAATTTCCCCTGCTAATTCTGCTCATTATGAAGATATATACACATTCAAACAAAGGCTTACTCTTTTATAGCTCATCACCTTTACCCATCCAATCTTAGAATACAGTCATGCTACTAAAATGTACTTGTATCTGTTTTATGGCAGCTAAATGATATTAAAAAAACATTAGCATGTGATTTCACAGCGTGATTGAACAGAAGAAGCTGCCTTGCAAAGATTAAATGTATTGTTCAGAATAAAGTAATCTTTGAAGAGCAGAACCAGGAAACAAGAACAACTAGCAAACTCAGCACCTTCTTTCATTCCTCTCACCTCCCTGCCATTTGCAGATTTTTCCAGTGTAACAATCCTGCCAGCTGACTTGAGTAGTAACACTTTTTCTGAAAGATGTCAGGTTTGCTGTCCTTCAGTGCCTTCTGTGAAGCTCTGCCTGATGTATTTGAAATCCAGTCAAAATATCTCAGTTACCAACAGTACATGAAACAAAATTACAAAACTATTTAAGAACTTAAATTCAACTTTCTTCAGTTTTGGTTTTCAGATTGTTTGTTTTATTTTAAAGAATTTGAGGTTTTCAGCTTTTATGCACAGTCAAAAGGGCTAAAACTTCTCCTAAGAACACAAAGTTCTCATACTTTTTTTTTTTTCGAATTAAACGCTATAGGATAAAACATAAGTCAAACAAACCACCACCCTAAGTACCATCTCTCTATTAAGACCAGATACTTATCGTCAATATTGTCTCAGGTCATTACATCACTTTCTATCTTGAGCTAACTTGGCAGAATGGACAGTCCAAGCCAGAACGCAAAATAAAAAAGGTGGCAGAAAGTGCTGGACCTCGACCGTAGGTAAACCTAATGAGTAACCTCTGAACGTAACGCCACACAACCAGCTTTTATTATCAACGACCTCAATGCTTCCTTTATTTTAATCTTCACGGGTTCTCTGACCAGCTTATAAGCCTCGCCTCACACTTCTCCATACTTCTTATCCCCTCCTTTGAATCCTGTCTTACCTCTAACCAGTTGCCATCAGCATAACTTCTCATCAGCTCCACTATCTCATCTCTTTTTAAACCTTGTCTTAACGCTGTCTGCCATTCTAAATGATTCATAAATGCCTTCATTTTCCACTACTCCATCTTTTACCTGGTGCACGAAGCTGGCCGCGCTGAGCCATCGGCTGACTCCAGGAATACATATCCATCTGGTCAGTCATCCTTTGGCAACACAAACTGTTTGGACGCACTTGACACAAGCCATGCTCAGAGGTTAGTTTGTTGTAATACAGGATGTGTAGTTTAGACAATTACAATGTGTAAACATTTTTCTCACTCCTGTGTACCAACACAGACTGAGTTTTTGTACCAGGACTAATCTTTATTATTTACAGTATTTATTTCTGGTTCATATTCAGGCTGTAACTCTTCAGATAAGAAATTCTGTATTTGTTTAGTGCCAAGAAATGGGAATCTAATAATGATACCTCTGTTTTATACCTTCTCAGTATTATACTAAGCAGCTTTTTTTTTTTTAAACAAACAAACAAAAAGAGGCTCCTGACATACTCATTGCATTCCTTCTCAGTATACACAGACTCAGGATACCTTTTGGTAGAATTTTCTTCTCATTAGTATCTGCCTGAAGACTTGCTCAGCTTTTCTAAGATGCCGGCAGATCCTGAGGTGAATCGACCTGCTTTTCCCAACTCATAATTCCTGTTATCAGCCGAGGGTAGCTCGGGTGCTCGTTCATTAGCACAATTACAAGAAGAGAAGCTATGTGCAGACAGACACACTCTGTAGCTGAGAGCAGCCAACCCTTTCCTCTCACACCAGGCCACAGGGACCTGAACTTCACCACACCATACGCTCATTTGAAATTAATGCTGTGTTGGATCGGGCATTCATAGGGCTGTTTAAACTGTGTAAGGTGGCAAAAGTTTGTTTCATTTGTGAGGTCTTAAATGCCTACAGTGCTATTTCAAAAATTGCATTCCAGTATTGGATAAAAACACCATCCATGCTCAGCAAAACAATTCTTCAGCACTTCTGATAAAAATACAGAATAAAGATTTGAGGCAACAGAGCCAAGTGACACGGGGTGATGTGGCTGCCTCTATTCATGGAACACTGGCAGGCTGAACTAACGAATCATTTATTTAAAGCTGTTGGCCATTTTTTTTGTAACTATTCTAACAAAAAAAAAAAACCAACCACCACCTTTATGCCAATTCTCAGGTTTGTGTGCTCTTTTCTACTGGAATGTATTCCCAGCCTCTTACGTTTAATTAAATCCCCCCTTGTTTCAGTGGATGGTTTCTTCATGAATGTTACTACTTAAGTTACAGTGACATTCCATGTTACATTTGTTAGTTGCCACAGATTTTTCTCTATCCCATTACACAAGAGCTAACTCTAAAGCCTCATGTCTCAACTACATCAAATCCTCTCAAATAAGGCTGGTACCTTGCTCCCCATCAGCTATTATCTCCTTCTTGCTGATGAGAAGTTTTCTCACTCCTGAACAGCCAAGTTAAGACTCATCAATACAAGACACTCAGCAGACACGGTTTTGTTCAGGCACAGCTCTCCATTAATTTTTATGGAAAAGGCAACTTTGTCATGTAAAGACACACACAACTTTCTTAAGTCTTTCTGTGATAGAATTATTACAGGGAAATGAATTTAAGACATTTAATCAGGTTGCATTGCAGTATCAATTAATCTAGTTTTGATAACGGAGTACTTACAGAATCAAATACTATAAACTGAAAGACAAGCTAGAAAGGTAATTTCTGTGGGTTTGGTTTTGTTTTTGTTTTTTTTTTTACATGTAAATGCTAGCCATCCTCAAAATACAAATTCTTCTTTCCCATGCATTTACAAAGGTGGAGTGACTTATCTTAAAATTGCTGCACTGAAAATGTGCACACTTCTCACATGTTGCTAAGGAGTGAACAAAACAAAATACAGGCAGAAAAATCAAAATTAGAAACCAACTGTATAAAACAGGTGTTTGTCTTTTCACAAAGTCCTTCTAACATGCTGAGCAAATAAAATTTTAAATGCATTACAATATAGACTATTGTAATATATAAATTAAATAATATATGTATGAATACATATATTTTTTGACTACAATTGCAACAGTAGGAAATGAGTCAACTTGAATAACAAGTTAAATATTAAATTATTCATCGTATTCTGGAATTGTAACACAGATCAGCAAACAGCAAAACAGGCTTTTCCAAGGATGCCTCATTTCTCTTCCTTACACTGCAAAAGTATATGGCAAAATATTATATTTTTTAAGCCCCCACAAATAAGTACAACAGCATCAGCATCTAACAGTCGATGGACACAGGTAGAGCTTGCAGAAAGCTTGAAGGTAAGTTCTCCCCCCTATAAATTTCAGCTCCTTTTGCCAATTCGCAGGTGCACTGTAAGAGGCTTCATCAAGAGTACACTCACAAACACATCAAGGGAAATAGCATAATGTCTAATTTCAGCTAGATGTAATAGGCCTGCAGCGGAAAGGATAGAAACTATGCTTAAGAAACCTTTTTTAATATCAGAACTGCTGCAAGGTCAGTATGTAGATGAAGAAACACACAACAGAACCAAGCATTTAGGACGAAAAGACGAAAACGCTATAGCATTGCATGACAGTACAAAACAAGCTGCCTAACTTCATAAAACAGAAGAATTAGCAGTTCTCCAAGGACTCTTCCAACTCTGGAAAGAACAGAAAGCCAAGTATTTCCAAAACATGATCGTCACTCTTTATAGTTTCTTTCCCCTTGGAAACAGCAAACAGAATACTATAACAGAATGAGCATTAAAAAAAAAAATCTGTATAGCTTGTTCCAGTGGAAAAAGAAGCAATACCACATAGATATAAAGCTTGCTTTCAGTGGGAACTTATATCCTTTTTTACCTTCAAAACACCAAATGCTGCTTTGTCAGTTTTACCTTCTGTATTACTCTTAAGTTATTTCCCTCCTTTAACAGTCGGTTTTGCTATATGACAGCCCTTCCTTACCACCTTCCCCCTCCAGCAGACCCGCCCAACTACGTCTTTTCTTATATTTGCATCTCACTAATGCTGCTGCCCAAGACTCTGTGCTCTTTGTGTTTTATGTCTTTGAGATACTTATAAGCAAATAATGGAGAATGATATAACATCAGCTATGCCTTAAAAACCCAAGTAGCAAAGATATGTCAATAAGAAAATCTTAAGTAGAAGCATATTTAATCTGTATTTTAAACTCCACTGAATACTGAGGCTAGAGAAGCCTGAAATATTAGGTATTTCAGACTTAAAGGAATAATTACAGTAAACCTGACTGGATCACTGAAAATATACTATAAATAATGTCATATTGCATAGCATAAAAGCAGTTTTACTAAAAGAGACAGTCTGTGTCATTAACGTTCACATTTGATAGCTCCTTGATTCAAACAAGGGAAAGAAAATTTTGTTCTCCTAGTTGGTAACTTACAGTAACTTGAAAGTAAATACATTTTTCAATTTGATGAATGAGCACATCCTGCATCTATTCCATGTATATTAGATTGCTTATTGTTCTAGCTAATGGGTCCATCATTCTGCAAATAATCTATGTCTCCAACATTTCCCCTACGGTTAAGTTGGCATTCACAAGCATGTAATAGGCAGCAGTAGCAGAAACCTAATGTAATCTTCCAGTTCAAAAATACCATTGAAAAGCAGTGATTAGTCACCGCCCAGGCAGCATGAGTAAGAAAAGGTCCACAAAGTTCTCTTTTGTAACTGAATTTTCTCTTTTACTGGTAACATGACTAGTGATTCAGAGGCAAGAACCAAATCTATATATAGATATACATACATAACATGAGAAAACTAAGGATCTACACACATACAATTTTTTAATCCAGTCCTCAGTAGCATCTCTCACAGAATATACTGAAGGAGTTAATGTCAGAACGTTTCCAAATAAAGGAGCAACAATCTAGTAACAAAATACCTCCACCCTTATTTCTCCCCTTCTGCAAAGATGGAGTATTTGCCAATTAATAACAGATGTACTTCAGTCTCAATAACCAATACAGAGAAACAGATATAATCCACAAAGTAACTGTGGAAGAGGCTACAGTGAGAACAGACAAAACTCACTAACTTGTTAATAAGATATTAAAAAATATTCACCCAAGAGTTTTAGAAGAGCTCAAGAATGAATTAGATGAATTATTAACTTCTCACTGAAAACTTCCTCGATGCCTGGAGTTTAAAGATGGCAATCTCTAAAAACAAAAAGGACTCCAAGGGGATTCAAAACAACTCTAGTTCCGTGACCATGACGTTCATACCAAGCAACTTAACAGAGAATATCCAAAACTGCCTGGGAAGAAGTAACATAATTTGTGCAGACGGAACTTCTTGGGAGCTCTCTGAAGGGGTCAAGAAGCTTGTGAAGAATGGTGATTCAGCTGGCAGCCTCTGGATTTCCAAACAGGTTCTGTCAAAATACCTCAACTAAAGGCTTTCAAAACAACTAAGGAGCTATAGCTTAAGAAGGGACCAAAAAAGGATAAATAATTCTTAACTATAGATAGGGAGGAGCTGTTAAACAACCACTTCTCAGAAGAGCAGGATGTCACTACTGAAGTTCTTTAGGAACCTGGAGGCTTTGTTTTCTCTTACAATCGGCAAAAATGGGGAGAGCAATGAGGTCTGAAAGGTTGCTACTGGTGAAAAATTATTCAGGGTAATAACAAGAGCAGACTGAAGAACTGCATAGTATCTTAAAGTCTGAATAACAGGTAATAAAGTGGCAAGACTAATTTCAACTAGTAAACACAGGGAGAACAATTTTCGCATTAGATACGGAATGACGGCCTCTGAGTTCACAAGCAGGATCTTGGGGCTTTGGCAGACAACTTCAAAAAAACCATCAGGCCACCACTTGACAAAAAATCCTAAGTCAAATATTGGGAGCCACTGGAAAAATCAACAGAAAGTAATTATGCCACTGTGCAAATCCATGGTCTGCTTCCATCTTCAGTAAGTGTAGGTCTGATTCACTTATTGCTAAGAGGAAATAGTACAACTGAAAAAGGCTTAGAGAAAGACAAAAGGAATGATCAAAGCTACAGACAGCTTCTGGACAACTTCTGATGAATTATGCTGTGACTTCTCCAACGTGAGAAAGTAACCTCAGAGGCAAGGTGCAATTGAGGTCTACAAAATCACAGCCAGTGCAGCTGTAGGGAGTTGTTCTACGAAGCTGTTAAAAGCTAGCTCCAGAGCAAACAAAAGGACACAGAGGAACACCGACCTGCAGAACTCTCTGTAAAAGGACAATTGTCATACAAAGATTTTACACAATATTAACAGAGGCTGGACAAGTACGTGGAAAAGAGGTTATTACATACACAAAACATGAGAGGCTGAAAAAGAAGCTTACATATATAATTTTATTCTATTTTGCAGATTTTTCTCTCAAATTTCATTTAATATCCTACCCAAGGAAAAAATTAGTAGACAAATTGAATTTTGCAAACGATGTATGATTTATTAGGACACTAATTAAACATACAGTAATTACTTTTAAGCAATATTCCACTTGAAGTGTTGCAAAAGCATGAAATGTCAAAGGGATCTGTGAATTACTTCTTACAAAGAAGCCCATTTAGAAACCCTGGTGTAAAGCCTTGAACGTGATTGTACTTGCAAGCCTAAGACTGCAAATACTCAGAATAACGAGGAAGATAAAATTACCTTCTCAAAACTCAAGTTTTGTGCACGCTAAGTTGTGTTTCACCTGTAAGAGGAATTGACTCCAGTGCTAAGAACTCCTGATTGTATTTCCACTGCCAGTAAAATATTTCATAATTCAATTGGTATGTTATTAAACAAATGTTTATTTCTGTAGCCTTTATGTTGTGGTAACACTTCATGATTCATGCTACCACCAGGGTGTTATCCTGAACTCTGTACACATATAACAAAAACAGAGATCCTGCATCATACACACTATCTCTGCAATACTGACACAGTAAGGCACAATGGAAGAAAACTGTCACAGAAATACAGGAAACAGCAATAATTTCTATTTAATTTCTTCCCTCTGCTTTATGATATTAACACTTCAGTGAAACTGAGCATATTATTCACTACAAAACTGGTTATCCTCTAAATTGTAAAACAAAATGAGGTCTGGTTTCCTACTTTGTGCAGGATCTCTAATGTCTAAACAAAGTTGGGCTGAAGCATAGCATTTTCTTGGACACAACTATTAGAATGGTCTTTCCCTGCTATCTAGTTCCTCATTGTCATTAAATATGTAGTCCCTTAATCCACGACCTCTATTTTTCTACCAGCTTTGGCTGAAATGGTCCAACAGGTTTAAAGACCTGCACTCTGTTGGGCTCCTTCAGCACACAGACATGCACAAATACACTCCTGCCCACAGGCCACACGACCCGATCACCCCCATTCTCTCAAACGAAGCTTAGGTAAGATGTGTTTAGACCCCAATTTAATCCTGTGCAGTGATGCAGAAGTTGAGTTTTTAGTATCTGCCAGACACACTTCTGCAAAACAGCAGAGTACAACAGAGGTAACGATCCAGGGAATGGTTAGCAGCAACGCACCCTTTGTTACATTAAACTGGTACGATTCTTGTACTTGATTTCAATGATATAGAAACATTACACAAGTAAAATTCAGGTGTTCTAATGCTTTTTAAAAAAAAACAACCTGATGAAGTCCAATAAAAAGCTGCTTGCATTAAAAGATATATATTGAAAAATTCCTTAATTCTGGAACACACTATTTTCTTTAAAATACACACCAAAGTACAAGGACACAGGAACTTACTTACATGCAAATTACTACCAAAACATCAAGTTGCTCTTACCTTGAACTAGATCTTGACTTCACATCCTCCTTTGCTGTCCTTTCACTACTAGCATCATCATTGTTGTCCATTTTTTTCTCACATAATTGTTTTCTCTTCTCCCATTTCTTCTGATGATTTGAGATGCTTTCTGCTTCTCCTTGTGAGTCATTTTCTGCTCCTACTTGTGAACCTGAGGAATGTGCCAGGCACTTAGAGGAGATCGGCAGATTATGTTCTTCTCTGCCAAAGTCTCCTTCTGCTAACAAAGCAGAAGTTTCGGGTTTTACTGTTTCCTGTGCAGGGACTGAATTGTCCAAGTTATCTACATGGTCCATTTCCTTAGACTTTACTACAGAAGCATTTACAACACCTCCTGCAGAATGTTTAGTCTTTAAACCCTCAACACTGTCCTCCCTGTTGTCTTCACAGCTGCCACAACACACACAGGAATTAATTAGACAGTTTGTGGCAGCTATACTGAGTTTATGGGATTCATCCTCCACCTCATTTGCTAATGGACTAGCAGATCCAGGAACACAACTAATAGCTGCTTCTGGAGTTGTTACCGGGGATTCTGAGCTAGAGGGAGATTTAGGATTGAATATTACAGTGGCAGATATTTTCATTCCCCCTGTCCTGTGAGCTATCACTTCTGCCATTTCCGCATCATCGGCATACGCGTCCCAGCCATTGAGATATAACTGTGAGTCCGGACCTTCTAGACAGCTGCATGAATTCTGAACTGAAATGCCAGACATCTGCTTGCTATCTTCAATATTGTTATTATTGCTTAAGTCACTGTCAGCATCTCTTAAAAGCAAAGTTTCCTCTGTCTGATGGCCATTCTCGTACAGCAAAGCATCTCTGTACTGCAGGTTCTGTTTTGAATCGTGGCAAGGGTTATTCACCCAAGCGTAAGTATCACTTACTGAATCCAACCCTGCAAGAGCTTCTCCCGCTCCATCTAGGTCATCCATAAAAAACAGTCTGTCCTCTTCATCAGTTAAGTTGTCAAGATGGTGTCTTGTCGGTGAAGCTTCTGTGCTAGAACTATTTCTTATGCTAGATCTGTGAGCTGGAGACTGACAGATGCTTGGAGGGGAAAGCAGAGAAGACATTTCGTCTCCAACTCTGTGTACCATCCTATTCAGCTGTTCCAGCTCCTGTTCATCATACTGCATAGAACAAGCCAGCTCAGCCTCTGTGTTTTCAGCTTTTGCTGAAAGCTCCTTAGCAGGCAAAGTCGCAGTTATGCCCGGTGTAATGACAGAGGGTACTTCAGGATCTGCTCTGACAGGAAAATCCAAATCTTGAGAGATGCAGAGGTTACGTTCCAGTGTGTGCAGTTCATCCTCAGTTAACGTCTGAAGTAGGTCCCTGAAAATGAAAGAATACGCACATCACTTGGCGTTTACAGTCACAGGAGGCACTGATGTTACAGATACTAAAAAAAGCTTTTACTGTTAGTACAGAAACCCAGAACCTGGGGGCAGAGAGTACTGCCAGCTGTATAACTCCAGGTGCATTCACCAGTCATATTCAGAACACAGGTGACTGCTGATGCCTGAATTTGAGATTACTCATGAAAATTCACAGTACCAAGTTATTTACATCCTTGCAATAAAGCTCCTAAATAAAAAAAAAACACAGCCCAAAATGGATCTTTCCCTCTCCCCATCTATTTATAGTGAAAGTGTTACCCACAATTAGACATATTTTGCACTTTAAGTTTTTAATTCACAAATTTGACTTTGATTAGCAAATCAGCTTGCCATCCTTCATACCAGATTCTGAAAATGCTTCTGAAAAAGAATACCACAAGAGTTTTACACCATTTTATTAAAAAAGAAAAAAAAGAATTAATTAAAAATAGTAATATCGCTTATGTGATGCTGATGTGTTGGAAGCCTGTTCACTGAAACAGGAATTGGAAGTTGGCTCTCTCCTGCCTCAAACACGTAACTCAGTCAGCTAAGTTTCTGCACAATGTTAAGAAACAAGCAGGCCTAAAAGCAATATTTAGGTATTTACCGAACTATGTTTTCTAGAGACATGCAGCACCCCCAGTGTTATCAAGTGTCCTCAGTATTGCAGCTTAGGACTACGAGCACCTAAAAGCAAAGTGTTACCTGAGGCTGTTACGTTTCAGTCCTTTATAACTTTAAAACAAATCCATAGACACAGCAGCACTTAATGTTAGGTCTGATTTTGATATACACTACGCTTCTCAAATCGAAACCACATATAAAAACATCCTCTGTCAAGAATTGCTGTCAATATTTTCTAAGTCTAGCAAGTGTATTTTAGCATAAATGAATGGATGGAAACCGCAAGATCTTCTGCCTAAAGAGAGGCCAGGAGTCCATTATTCCTCATGTGTTTAGAAATCATTGGCTAGCAAGTGACACAGCTGGCATTATAATAATACATATATATTAAAAGAATTCCCTTAAAGGAGTAACTTCAGTCTAAACAAGAGAACCAAAAAAATCCCAGCAAAGCATTCAACACATCTCATCTTGATTTCCAGTCACTGGCTTGCATTCTTAACTTTTTAAGTCAAAGACCAAACACTTTTCCAAGTACTATCACTGAAGGATCAAATTGCCCAAAAACCACATCACTGGTACTTGACTTGGATATTGGCTACCCTACAATTTTAAAAAAGGTAGAAAAGCATGCTTAAGTGAGAATAAGTATGGAATATACATTTTTACAGTTGTGTACATTCCATACAATTAACATCTTGATTTTTTTTTCAAATAATGCTTTTCTATGAGTTCTATGACCCAGAAAAGAACTCTAAGCCTAGAGAAGGAGTACCTTATAAAAACAACTGCATCATTGTATCCTCCCTTTTTCAGTTGTTTCCACATTCTCTAGTAGGAGTCAGTATTTCTTTAAATCATTCCATATGTGTCTTAGGAGTCCTAAGTGTGACAATTTTTTCAGTCAAACGACTAAGAAAGGGAAATGGGCTGTCTTTGTTAGACTCACTTACTTAATAAAGCTATAAACTAGTATTGCTATCTGGCACACTAGAACACTTCAGAAGATCTATGTATTCTTTTCTTCTAAATAGTATATAATGATACCATCTCATTACTCAGATCTTTTATTTAAACAGTAATCAGTGTCTTTCAGAGATTAAGCATTTTAACATTACCATAAAAACAAATTGACAGAGAATTGTTTAAGTTTTAAGGTCAACATAAAAATAGCTGTATTGTTACTGTTCATTTGTGAAAGAATTATATCAGTATAATCAATAAAAACATAGAATAACACTATTTCTGTCATGAGACTTTGTATCATGAATTTTCCATTTGTCAGTTTTCTTACAGAAATGCTGTAATGTAGGAATTTATAACCAGAAACAAAGTAATGTGGAACTTTAGAAACAGTTGGGTTTTTAATTTAAAAAAACCACAACAAACAGGGTAAGCACACAAATACAACAGTGAAGGGTTTATGCTTGTTCCTCATCCATGCAAAGACATTAAAAACATAAGATATTTCTGTGTCAGGCCAGGGTCCATCGAGTAGAGCAGCCTGTCTCTGCTGGTAGGTTCCAAGGAAGAGTCCAAGAATAGGACAAGCACAGAGTGATCTCTGGTGAGTGCATCCTACTGGCTTCCAGCAGCCTGTATAGCTCAGTGATTTCTGAAGCAAGGTGACATCCTTATGTTCAGTAATCCTTGGTGACCTTCTCTAGCACAGATGAAAACGTACATGTCGGGAACTGATCAACAGGCAACTGCTTGAACATCAGCTATGCTTCTCCATACACCACAATGTATGTCTTGTGTCTTCTCAAAACACAAGACAAGAATTAGCAATTCTACAAATATAGACTATACTAGCAACATTCAAAGGAATTTACTTTCCATCCAGGCTCATCAGCATAACTGGGAATGAAATGAGCCGAGGGAAAAATGAAGATTGAATCTTCTGACTTCAGCATCTAATCTGAGGTTTTATTCAGTCTCCAGAACATCGCATGGCAGCGCCTGGGATTCCTGGGTATCTGGGTGCCCAGAGTTGCTCTGTTTCCTTTCTGAAGTCACAGAGAGCCTGACTGCTCAGACCTATCTGATACAGGTTTCACACATTCACTGTGGAGCAAGTGCTGGAAATCCATCTCTGCTTTATGCTGCCTAGCGTCATTGACTTGAGTAATGAATTCTTTATGCCAATAACAACATTTCAAAATTTAAGAACAACTGTGTGTGGTTTTGAGGATGAGTAAATAAAGCTTGATTAAAAACAAAACAAAACAATGAAATCAGTTGACAATTCTCGTGTCTTTTTAGGTGAGTTAGATCCATACTGCCTTGCAAGAGTTGCTATACATAATCACAGCTGGATTATGTGTGGTAGTCTACCAGTCCTCGTAGTTCAGTAAAGAAATAATCCTGCTTTAAATTCAAAGGATACGCTCTGCTCAAATGTCCCTGCTTCTTGCAGGGGGGTTGGAGTAGATGACCTTTAAAGGTCCCTTCCAACCCAAACTGTTCTATGAGTCTATGAAATATGCTGACTTTTCCAATACAAAGAGCAGAAGTTCTGCTATTAACAAATACAGCTTCTTCTAAAAAAGGTTTGGACATTTATCTTCACTCTGCTGCATAAAATAACCCTAGACTCACTAGGCTGTTTTAAATACAAGTTTCTTTGCAAAATGACAAATGTTTGATCAACATTTATCTTATGGGTACACTGTATATTAGATTATACAGGATTCACTGCCAACGTTAGAAACATAGCATGTTTTTAAATGCCTATGTAGATACTGAGAATAAAATTAATGTCAACCAGTATACAAAAAGAAATGTGAAATCTCACTACTGAAAGTTTAAAACAAAATGCCATTATTAAACCATAAGGTTTAATTAAGCTGTAGCTACTTCCATGGTTCATTTTCTTTATGCTGAAGCATCTGTAACTCGTCAGTGGATCCAAGAAAGTGCTGTGCTCACACAGAAAATAAAAAAAAGAATTTCTCCCTCTGCTTTCATTATTCAGAAGCCACAGGTAAAGAGAGCTGCTGCAACCCACCCTGACAGCAGCGGTGCACTTCCTTCTCAGAGGTCTTACAAAACACTGAATTTTTTAAAAAGCACGTTGAGGGTTCACCTGCTTTTACTCTTTTTGGCACAGCATCACAGGAAGGCAATCTAGCCTTGAAAATATGAGGAACATTTTTCTTCCAGTAGCTACAGCCACTGGCAGAAAAACAAGGCAAGGACTTAAGATGTACTGTGCTTGTTACAGGCAGTAGTAGAAATTTGCTCTGTCTATTGCAAAACCAATAAAGATATTTTACTATACTGCCAATATCCAGGGTGCAGAAATTACTTCTTCAAAGATCTGAGGCCAGATGCCCATTTAAAGACAAATTCGGCTGAACGGAGGACAGGGCCATGAAACCCCCGTTGCACTGATCTCGCACATTCTCCAAGCTCCCTTCATGAACTTTGCTCCTGTTCTGACCAGAATTTTAAATCAGCTGTTTTCAGAGAACAGTATCGTTCCTGTTGCCAGCCTGTGCTTCAGTTCATGGTCTGACCAGAGCAGCAGCAGCTGTCTTTATGGAGCAGATACAGGAATGCAATGATCCTCCTGCTTCCACAGCGCCGAGCTGAGCTCAGCACAAAGTCCACAGATCTGCTCTGGTACATCAACAGAAACCAACACTGATGTGTAACAAATATCATTGGTACTCCTTTACCGCAAGAGTTTTAAATCAATTCAAAGTTTTAAACACAGCCATTTTGGAAAAAACTGACCAGTATTCCCCCAGTTACTGTGCACACTTTAAAAGCATACGAGCTTCACAAGCCCTCCTCCATTCTTTAACACACTGACAACAGGTACACAGCATGAGATTTCTAGTCAATGATACAGAAAGGTTTCTGTGTACTTGTACTTCAAACGGTAGGATCCCCTGATTCTGCACCACTGGATCTGCAATCTGCTTGATTCTGCACCCCAAAATCCGTAGGGACCCTGCCATCAATTGTAATGGCCCAGAAACAAGTGCCATGCAAGCACAGGGCCCTGAAAAAGGGCAGAATTAAGGAGTATTGTGAAATACCAAGTTTGCTCACCTCTGAAAGTCTTTGTATAGCAGCCTCAAATGCATACATAGTAGAGGTAGTATTTTATCATAAGAATGTTCAGTGTCACTGCCATCTAAGTTAATATCTATGCATACACCAGGCCATATGCTTTGTATACTTACTAGGCCGATTACAGATTTGACAGAAATGGTCCAAATGTCTTAGTTTAAAAGGAACAGAGATAACACTACTATATAATTATGCATTGTTAGATGTATAAAATACCAATGCTGATGTTTCATATCTAAAATAAAAATCAACACAAGCACCTTACTTAGGTATTAAAGCATTCAAAGTCATTGTTTGCTGCTCAATCTTATCAAAACCTAAACAAGAACTCTTAGAATCATAGAATCATAGAATCATAGAATGGTTCGAGTTGGAAGGGACCTTCAAAGGTCATCTAGTCCAACCCCCCTGCAAGAAGCAGGGACCTCCCTGACTAGATCAGGTTGCTCAGAGCCTCATCCAGCCTGGCCTTGAACGTTTCCAGGGATGGGGCATCCACCACCTCTCTGGGCAACCTGTTCCAGTGCTCTACAACTCTCATTGTAAAAAATTTTTTCCTAATATCTAATCTAAACCTCCCTCCTTCTAATTTAAACCCATTACCCCTTGTCCTATCACAACAGGCCCTACTGAACAGCCTCTCCCCATCTTTCCTGTAGGCCCCCTTGAGGTACTGGAAGACCGCTATCAGGTCTCCCCGGAGCCTCCTCTTCTCCAGGCTGAACAGCCCCAACTCTCTCAGCCTGCTTTTGCTCAGACAGCCTCTACAGTCTCTATTGTTTTCAAAGTTGCCAACCACCAACAGGACACCAAAAATCTTCCTAGCCAAAAGATATTTTTCTCTGCTAGTTCTAATTTAATTATGTGGATCCACATAAATACAGTGCTTATCATTGACTTTACCAGGAGGGGTGTGTTAGGATACTACAACTTTAAAATTACCCGGAATCCTACAAAATAAGCAGCTGTATATTTGGTGTTACTCCGTAAGTTAAAATATTTAGTTGGATAAAGAGCTTTAGAACTTCACAAAGAAATTTACTGGGATGTGATCATATTGTGCAGTAGGGTTTTCTTCTGTATTCTTACAACACACAGCTGCAATACAAGATGGAACTGTTTTAAACAGAAGACTACTTGAACCTATTTTTGTGGCTTAACTATTGGTGATGGAGATTGGAAAAGACTTTCTTTCCAGAAAGACCCCTGGAAAAAATACTCCCTTTTTCCCGGGGACTAGCTTTAGTATCTCATTCCATCTTCCCTTACAGGTTTCTGTAAACATTCTCACTGAGCAGGAATTGCTGCATGATGAGATAAAAAAAAAAATCTGTGATAACTAAAAAAGAAAATCTAGACAGCTCAAGTACTTTTTCAAGTAATTTAATCATCCTACATGAACTGCACTCATTGTTATTTTCATTCAATGTATTTTGCATTCAAAAATATTACTAAAGGATCTCACTGGGCCGAATTCTTTCAAATATTCAAGTTTCTTAACATCTCTTCAATTCAGAGACTGCCAGAGATAAAATTTCACATCTTAACTTGTTTAAATTTTTGCTGACAGATGCTTTCATTAAGAACATTTTGCAAACTTTGTCTGCCAGACAACTGAAATCACTTTTCATAATGCTCACTTGAAAGAATAAATGTCTTAAAATATATCAGAACTTTTTCCAAAAATGAGTCGTTTCATTTTTTGAAGTTTGCATTGAAAACTGTTATTGAACAAACAAGCATTTTACTAATGTGTTTTCAACCCAAGCATTAAGTTCACAGAACTGAAAATTAAATGGACTAAGCAATAAACTGACTTCATTGATTTTCATTTTCTGTGTTGTGAAATGTAAGGAGTAAGCAGAAAGAACAGATTATAAGTAGTATATTAGCTTTTACATATTCTTTTGGCTTTAGTCAGCCAATGGAATGCTGGTGAAAATTTCTGTGATAGTCATACATTGGGAATCCTCAATTCATGTTCTTCTTCACTCAAGTGTTTTATAAAACCATAATAACTCAAAAAACCCAAATACGTTGATTTGTCAATTTTAATTCAGAGATTAAATATAACTATCAATAATGTACCTAAAAATATCACATCTAGACAGAAATACTACGAAATCTTCAAGGCACACAAAAGGATGTGGTCCGGATATTCATAAAAGCTAACTTTATAAATAGGCTGCTCTCTGAACCATCCCTGACAGAGCTCGCATTCTCCCTCAGGAGATGCCTCACCTCTGATGGGTGAGAATGGATTAATCTGGATAAAGTTATCTACATGAAAATGATTGTTACATCAAACCATCATCATGACATACAAAGGTGATAAACAGGTGAAAACTGGACAGAAGAAAAACTTCTGTCAAATTGTGTCTAGAGATTTCTAGGAACAAGATTTGCAGTTGGCATATAAATTAGAATTCTAAGAAAATAATAGGGCTTACTGATTTAGAAAACAGTTTGGTTTTTTTTTTTTCCACACCCAGATAAAATACCTGGTGACTATAAAGATCCTTCAAAGATACAGCTTTGATGGACTGCAAAGTAATAGACCAGTCTTCTAAAGACCTCAACTTAGAAAAAAAAATATTTTCATGCCCTTTACACTTCAGTTGAGCCAAAACCCACATCTCCAATGGTTACCAAGACTGAAGCACTATGAAAAGAGGTAGATACAAAATGATACATCCTGTAAATACAGATCCACAATATGAAAAACCAATAACAGTTTCTATTAGATTAAGGATGATCTGAGTATTGCATCATAACATACTAAGAAAATGTAATAAGCCTAGTTAAACAGAAACATTGATGCTAATTAGAAACAGGTTCTCCCCAAAATAAATTGCAACTTTAGTATTTCAGGCATCATCCAACCACAAAGAAAATCTGAAATGTAATAAAATTATATTAAAAAAAAGAGAAAGTATCACAACGAGATGAAAAGTTCAGAAAACTCCCATAAAATGAAAAATTACATTTAGTTATTCCATGGGTACATCAGGCAGATAAGAGGAAAACGCAGTTTATGCTTAACCTAGCAAACAAACACTTTTCTCTGCACTTATATGTTCTCTTTTAGGCCTCTGCTTTTCCCTTCAGAAGAGAAGCAGTTACAACCATCTTTTATTACTTGCCTTATTTTTCTGAGCAGAGTGTGAAAAGGTCTGAAGAGTTCAGACATATCTTCTGGTTTATGGTCCAAGTTTAATGGTCCCTCAGAGTAGACAACAAGGCCACTGTAATTCAAACACATGCATGAACACACACACAAAAATTTCATTAGAATTTCATTACACTGAGCAACTACTGAATAAGCAGTCAGAAAAGCAACTGCACATAAACATCAGTTTATGTACAGTTACATATTGTTATCTTATTTTTGTCTTATTCACCCACACTTAGAATTAAATGCTATTTAAAGTAACAGGAAAAAGATCCCCTCCCCTCTGTCCATCCCAATGTGAGAAAAAGTTATAGCAGCATAAAGGGAAGAATATACATATATGTCATTGCTATTGCAGATCCATAAAAAAAAAAAAAAAACTTATTATGAAGTAATCTGGGGAAAGATCATTGACTTGAAAGAGATTGCAAGTAATTTTTCCTTCTTAGTCTAAGTATTTTCTGGGTAAGATAGTTGACTCCTGAGCTTCTATTCTTCTACCTTTAAGATAAATACAAGCTGGTATTAAAAAGAAAACGTGGTAAAAAAGAAAACACATTTTTTAAATCACATAACACAATTTTGATAATACCATACTTCTAAATCAACTCATCACTTGTAGAATTTCCCTGGAAAGAACTTAGTCCACGATCCTGAAAGCCTCCGTGTACTTCACTGCAGATATGTCAATAGTTCCTCCTGACTGAGTCACTACTGCAGAAACCTGTCTGTGTGTCAGGAATTAAACAAAATTTGCCCTCTTTACCACATTTGCTGCATTATACCACACTGTATCTGAGAGTGGATTCCACCCACACCAGGCACCACTCTGCTTAAAACCGTTTAATCCTCCTTGCCCTTCTCAAAAGCAAATGGATCACATTCTCACGCTCAAGACCACACAGGTTTTCCTTCTCCCAGGCCATTTTCCCCTTTCTGCCCTTACAGTCAGTGGTCTCCCATCAGGCTGGAAGATGGCCATCAGAAAGTTCAGAATTGTCAAGATAACAGAGGGTCCAAGAAATCTGACTACTAAACTTGACCAACACTGCTTTGAGGACTGGGGTTTTCAGGGCAGGAGCAGGGAAAGTGGAGAAAAGGAGAGAGAGAAAAATTATCTTTTCTTTTTTTTTTTGGCTTAAGACAAAAGATCCTCTTGAGAAGGTTACATCTGTATTTTTTCTGAGCCTCAACAAGCAGGCTGTCTTGAAGTGAAGTAGTTATTGCTGACTCTGATACTAACATTCTGCCCAAACAAATGTTACTTCTTCACTGAGTGGAAGCTCAAGGCTGCTCCCACCAAACTTGTAACTGGTGCAAAATCACCATTCCCTTAGCAATTTTCAGGTACAGTTCAATTTCCATAGAGCTTAACTGGCAGAATAAAAAGGCTAGAGCACTACAAAAAAGGTTCTGAAATAGCCTGTGTACAAGTATGACCTTTGAAGGGGTTCTGAATCAAAGTCTGAATATAACAAAAATTGGGGAAAAGTAACCTGGTAGGAAATACTAAGATAATGTCCAACGACACCTGATAACACACCAGGCACCATACACCGTAAAATATGCAGGGTAAATTGAAGTCTGAAAATAAATCTTAGACAAAAATGACTAAAAAGTATTCCTTAAATCTTTGATATCAGAAGACCTAGGGGAGGGGATGGAGCACTTCTTGCTCCAAGCCCACCTTTCTCATTGCAACACAACAGAGCAACAGCATGGCAACTTTCAGTCGCATTTGTTTTGAGTTTAAAGGCTTCTCCTTTCACAGTCCAAATAAAAGGCTTGCATTTCTTTCACACAACACCGTTATCTAGATGGTGTAGCTTGGCTGTGGAACTTTATATGGTAGTGATTTATTGTCAAATCATCAGATACTTTGGAGCAGTTAAGCTTTTCTCCTCTTCTCCCTCTCTGTCCTTTAGAATTTGGGCCTGATCTGGCATGTTTTCCAGAGAGCCTTCGGTTTTCCAGTTAGTCATGATGTATTCTTCTTCTTGTATCTTCCAGTAGCTTCAAACTCAGTTCTCAGGTTCTCATCGTCTTTTGATAATCACATTATTACTGTTATTATTTACAGAATTACAGTAACAGATAACATCCTATTTAACAGAAACAGGCCACAGGGATTTCCTGAGGAGAAGCATACTACGCTCAGGATTTGAGGTTTCTTATTTTCCCTCAATTATACGACTTGTATTCGCTAACTAAAACATTCACAATGGTAAAATATTAAAAATATGCTGGCTTTACTCCAGAGAAATTGCTGTCTTCTTAAATCACAAAGACTCATTAGGAAAAAATGCATCTGATTTGTTCAATACTGCAAAAACCACATGAAGAAAAAAAAAGTTGTTTTAATTTAGTTATCTTCAGTAGTCAATACAGGGCACAAATCTACACATAAGTTATAGACATTAATACTTTCCTTGAGAAAGATTGAAGCCTAACTCAGTGGTCACAAAGCACTCAGTTTGTCATGACAATTCCTTTTGAACCCAGAGTCATTAAAAAAGTAGACAGTTCCTATTTAAAATTTTTGGTTTTCAAGACTTGTATCCTTAGGTCATATTATATTGGAGTGACACAAAATATCTGCTTTCAGAAAATATTTCTGACAACATAACATTCTATAGACTGATGTTTTTAATTTTTTTACTTCTTTTTGGAGGATGACTGATCAATTGTGGTTCCTGCCTTCTATATTTAAAGTTCGACCTTTTCTTGTTTTTTTTTCCTCTTGATACTCTACACAAAACTCAATGACTTTAAAAAAATCCTTTTAATTATTTTTTACAGAAAGTAAAAGCAAACTCAGATGAAAGAAAATACGTCAAAATTCTAAACAAAGATTTTGAAATCTTCAATATATCTTTAAGTGAGGCAGAGTGGAGAGTAAAAAATTACTTACCATACAATGGCTAATCTTGGAATTGTAAACATTAAAGCTGGTTCATAGTCATCTATCATATCTTGAGTGAGGTATCCAAGCCTTAAGGCTCTAAGCAAAAGAATAAAATTTTTTAGTAAGAGATCAAACACTTGAAGAATACATTTCAGTAGGAAAAAAAATTGAAAAAAAAAATGTTATAAGTCAAATCAAATTTATAGTATTTAACTTATGAATGATTTTTGTACGATCTAAGCCACTAGGTATATAACTGACTGCTGTAGTCTCTGCTTTAAAAAAATAAAATGAAAAAACAATCTTTAAAGACGTAAAGCTTTTACGGCCATCCAAAACCAAAAGACTTTTTATGCCACTTTCCATTTTTACTTACTATTTTGTGCCAAGCTTCAGCTTGTTACTGAAAACCACTGGTGCTTACAAGTTTTTCAACTAAAAGAAACATTTTTGAAGTAATAGGGGAAAGTACTTGGTTTCATTTTCAAATAAAACTTGCTATAATGTTCTAGGTCAACTCCTGCTAAGCTAACAAACCAAACTGAAATAAACCCCAGTTCTATAAATCAACTATTATTGAAGCCTGAGGATTTAGTATTTGGGGGAGACTTACTTGCCCTCTAATTACTTCCCAAATATCTGAAGTTCCTTTAAGACTAAAATACAATTTGTTTGGGCTTTTCACTTGGCTTGTATTCTAGGTTTCTTCACAATTTTCTTAATTTCCTTTTAAGTTTAATAACTTCAAGTTTCTTCTTCAATTTGTCCATATCAGTGCATAAGACAACACTCAAAAGGGCACACTAGTCCCCCTGAGATCTGACTGGGTCTGAAAAGAATGGAAATAACTTTTCTTATTCCTTGGCAGAGCTTATGAATTGCTGGATTTCTTTTTTAACATCATCTCTTCATACATATAGAGTAAAACTTTAGACCTTTAAGATTTTAGAGAGCCTTTACAAGTTCTTTATGATAATCACTAGGGGTTCACAGATTATTTGAATCATCTCGCCATGTATTCTGGCATGAAATATAATTAAGTCTAGCTCATTTAAATGCTTCATCTTTATTTACACATCTATAACTAGGCATACCAACAACATTGTTATTGTATTATTAATTTTTGGGTGTTTTTTTTTTTTTTCTGTCTAGAAAGGAAAAAACCAAAGTTAGGCTTGTGCCTGGCAAGGATGCTTAACACTTTTTAACTTTGCACTGTAAGCTCACTAGAAAAACAAAATATCTGGTGTTTTATGATGCTTCTTAAAGACTACAGTTAAAGTACTTCTACAAAAGCTCAAAGTAAACACAGAAATAAAAATCTAGCACTTAACTAAAACACTTACCTCTCCACAGTTTCACAGAAAAGTACGATTACCTCTTGCTGTACATAATATTCTTTTGGAGACTTCACAGGTACCATAGCTGACACATAACTGCAAAGATTGTAAAATAACATGCTTTAACAAATCAGATTATAAATAAAAAACAAACCTAGGACAAATCATCTTAGAAACATAACCTTTCTGTACCATTTTGTATTTATTTTGACAGCATTTGCTCTTAAAACTGTACAGTGTAAGACTAAAATGCAGCTGATTTACTTATTGCAGAGGGAGGCAGTGGAACTCAGCAGTAATTTATGAGTCCAATCACACACACGCAGCAATGGGAACTCCACACTGTGTGGCACAACGACATCGGTCCTAGAAGGATCTTTATTGCCATATCTTGAAGATAGACTAGTTTACTCTGCATTTTCTTAAGAAAAAAAAACAAAAACCTGACTGAAACACGCATTTTATCTATAAAGGTTTCACCTTAAATTATGTTAGTGAAATGCAGTTAGGTAGCAGAGACAATTCATAAGGCTGAAAAGTTGGCCTTGTTTCTATGTGGCATTACATGCAAAAGCACTAACTCACAAGCCACGAAACACTGGTAAAATTAAGTGGTTTTCTGTCACCATATTACTTAATCAGTTATTTGCAGACTAGATGTAACACAACTATAGGTAACACAAGAAGGGAAAGAGTCGTTCGCAAAAAAAATGGCAAATAAAAATGCTTTATGTAGAGTTGGTATGGACAAGTCAAACTGTGCACAGGCACTGTCAAGAACAAGTGACTGATTGTCATCGGTGTCTGTACTGGAAGCCGCATTTAAAAAACATGTTTTTACCAATGTTTTCAATGAAAATGTTTTTCATGGTAACAGTATAATAGTGGTTTTCTGAATCAGAAAAAAATTGAGTACTGAAGAAGGACAAACAGTAATGGGAGACAAGACAGTCTATGGATTATTCCCGGAATAATTTAAAACACTACTTGATTCTAAGAAATCTGTTCTGCTGAGGGTAGAAACAGTCTGGCCCAGTATGCTGTCAGCAACTATGCCCAGCACCACAAACACCTAACAGACAGGCAGGAAGCTGGCTTAAATTCTGAAGCACAATGCTTGGGCACTGTGAACTTTCATGCAATAACAAGTTACTTCTTTCACCCCAAAAGCAGTTATTTTTATTTTTGCTATAAACCTCCAAGCCATTTTTCAATCACAAGTTTTTCAATCAGTGAGTTCCTGTGGCTAATTATGGCTTGTGTAAAAGCACTTCCTTCATCAGATTTCAATTTGCCTTCTTAAATTCACTGGGCACATCTTGCTTTTATCTCTAAGCACAAGAGAACAAAAACTCATAATCTTTAGACTATTTGTTATTGTAGGGTTTTTTTAATGTCTTTTATTTGTCGCCTTTCCTCTGACAAAGAAAACATCAAGGGAAGAGATTTATGGCTTCCTTTTGTGTCTTGGAAAATCTCCCTCAAATGCCATATGCCGGTATGCAAATGGAAGATTATAGTTTAGGTGAAGAGAGCAAATGTTGATTGCTAAAAAGCTATTTAATTTTCTTTTCATTATTTCTACATTGGAAGAAAAAAAATCTAGCAATACAATATATTACTGAAGAATTCAAATACTGTGATAAAAAAAAAAAGAAAATCCTTTTTCCCTAAAAAGAAAACAGAACAAAACAGCCAACTTCCATAAACCAGCAAGCCACACGACAGCTGTAGTAGCCAAGCTAATGCTCACAATGTATTTACTTCAAATATTTTACCTTAATTCAAATTCAGCAAAAAGGACATCAAAATGCTTGAGTGAATCTTTCATTTTTTCTGTGTAGAGGTTCAAATCCCTTAAGGCCTGGTCACGAATGATGTTTCTAAC
Organism: Tetrax tetrax; assembly: GCA_009806455.1. Taxonomy (NCBI): domain Eukaryota; kingdom Metazoa; phylum Chordata; class Aves; order Otidiformes; family Otididae; genus Tetrax; species Tetrax tetrax. The sequence goes on from WHYT01016955.1 coordinate 332,616, forward strand.
TTCCTCTAGGCTTCGGGTCAGATCCTTGGCCAACGGCCTCATAGCCATACTCTCAATTTCACGATTCATAATAATTGAACCAGCAGCCAAACACTATGAAATACATTAAGAGAAAAAAAAAATAATAATTTTTACAGACTTACCTTTATCTTTTAAAAAAGTACAAGATAGGATATTTAATACTTTGAACAAGTGTACTACTTAGCCGTAATTTGTTGCAAATTATTAAACAAGTGAAAGATTTAAAACTGATGTGCCAAGACTCATAAGCCTTCACATCAAAGGTTAGGGAGCAGCTCAGTCAAGGAGACATGAGAATGGGGGGGGAGGGTTCAAGCGGAAGAACCACAGAACTGACAGAAAACTTAAAGCTCTTTTCCCACTAGTTAGGCAATAAGCATTAGTAGGATATATACTCTGTGTATGCAAGGATTGCTTGCATAACAGGACTGAAGTACGATCAATGGACTGTTTTGATTCAGGCTGAACTGCTTGATCTTATAAAATAAATCTGTTCCTGACAAAAAAAAAAAAAAAAAAAAAAACAGAAATTCTGCAACTATGATGCCTTTCACAGCAAAACTGGTCACATTGGCTATAAGACCAGGGATCCAGCTAGACCAGTATCCTGCCTCCCACAGAAGCCAGGAATGTATTTTATAGGAAAGAACATAAAAACCAGATCATGGAGTGATTCTTTCCTTTCAGCTTCTGGAAAGTAGCTATTTAAGAGACTCCTTGCTGCAAGAGTTATACACAGACTCACTCTGAGCAGCTCACAAAGACATTAAAAGTAGATTTTTCATGTAAGACATTAATAAAACTTTTTTAAAATCTTACTATTAAAAACAAGCTATTTGATAATCTCTGCTGCTGGCTTTATTCCTTTATGGATACATTTGTAAGACAACAAGCACTGACAGAAATCATACTTGCTGTAGTAATGGAAATATTTTTATTACCTGAAAATATACAGGGTTGTTCAAGTCTCAAAGTTCTCTTTTTTCTCCTTTCTGCAAATCTCCATTTGCAGCTCTGTGTCCCTCCCCACTCCCCTACACTCTCCTTGATGGGAAGCATTTCTGCAGCTCTGTATGGGGGACCTGCAATCCCAGCCCTTGCTCAGCAGCCTGATGCACTGATTTGTTTTTTAAGGGCACTCAAGAGAAGATCATGTTCTTACTTCTTATCAGCCAAAGCAGTATTGGTGGGAAAGTACGGATAAGGCAAGCCTTCCCTGTTGACAGGTACTCCTAGGCTGGTAACTCGGAGCATTTGCACTGACAAGGACACCGAAGTGTTTACTCATAACAGCCCATGCAGTCTTTTTACAGGACGGTGTCTACATAGTATGAGTTAGCATTACCTCATCACTGCATATGCTACTTTCTCTGAAACCAAGAGGTCTCTTCAGCTTGGTGGTTTGATTTGGAGATAGCGCAAGTTTGATTTGGAAAGAGTAAAAGCATTAGCTTATGTAACATAAACAGTGAATAAAGGGAGTGAGTCCCTCAACCATTTTCCACAATGCAAGCAGGAGTTAGTACATTTTGCTGGCATTTTCCCTGTTTGTTTATTGCTATACACCCAGTTTGTTAGTCCCTTAGAGTAAAAAAGGATAATGGGATGCACAGGGATTCACCACAGATTGTTGCAGAAATAATTATCCCATCTGCTCCTAACTACCAAGGAAGCATCACTAGGCCAGTGTCAGACTCTTAGTATTTTAAAACAGAGCATGGTGTCATCTGGATGAGGGCAGTGAAGGCCACATGATAATGAGAAGAAAAATTGCTGGTTTTTTTTTGCTCAGGACAGGATTATAAAGCATTGACGTATCAAATACATTTTGCAAATTCTACCCAGGACTTCCCTGACTCAGAACAGCCCACAATTAACAACTGTCAAAGTCAGTCTCAGAAACAGAACATATGGAGGTATATTGGACTGACCAAGATAGGAACTACTGGAGAGCATTCCCTTCAAAAAGAAAGGAGGAACTGGTACAGAAAAGAACGGATAATAAGAGGAGTCGAAGGATTGCTTCAAGTACCGGAGAGGCAAAACTGAAAACAGTTTTTCAGCTGCTGTGTGGTGGGATATCTAGTCTACTCCCTCACAACCTTCAACAATTCCATGGTGCTTAGTCACCTTCAGGCCACTGAGTTTATCATTAAAGATCTTAGAATGATTTTTTTTTTTTTTTTAAGCTAACAGACATCAGTACTAAACCATCAGTCTCTTACATATCACATCCTTTTTTCTGACACTTCAGGCTTCCTTTGGCTGAAATAATTAAAGCTTATTCACTACCAAAATCCCTTGTTCCTACAGGCTGCTGTAGAAGCAGGTCTTTGAGATACACCAGGTCAGAGAAGAAGAGAGGACTTCAGTGTTTCACACAAAAACCATTATATTTTTAGCAAACACATGAAACAAGTGAATTATGCGCAACAAATGTCAGCTTAAAGTTACGTATGTTTAATGTGAGTTACAGCATAGTATAGCCATTAAAATAAAGTGACAGCATGCACCTATATATGTTGGAGATAAACTTTTATCCTGACAAAATTCCCTAATATATCTTTATTTGCTTCTAAGATTTTCAAAGCACAAGATGCAAGAAAGCCCTTCAGTATTAAAAAAAAAAAACAAAACCAAAAAAAAAACCAAAAAAACCCCAACTAAAACCAAAAACCATACCATTAATCAGGTAACCAATTAACAAAAGAATAGTTTTTAAAAGTTGGCCATAATGACAGCAGACAATTATGAAAATAAACTGGTACGCTGTTAGCCCAACCAATGCCAAAACCATAGTTAACAAATCCCCTTCCAGTCAGCATCCAGAGCAAGTTCTTAAAGATGTTTACTTTGCTCTGTAATTATATGTACCATTTTCAGAAAAGTCTCAAGATGAACTTTAAACTTCTGGCTTTATGTCACAAAAAAAATTGTCCATTAACCCCAAGTAACAGGAATGTGAGAAACTTACTTCTGCTCCAAACCAAAGCTGTCCTGCGAGGTTGTCGTGGCGTATTTCCTCTGGAAACTTCACACAAAAGTCCCGGTTGGCCCGTTCATGTGGAATGCATTCATCCATTATTTGATTTATGATGTTCAAAACATTATCCTGAAGCAAAACATAGGACAGCATATATACTGTTCCCACAAAAACCCCACAGACTTTTTTCCTAACTTTTAACAGAACTTATTAGTGAGGCAGCAACTAAGTAAGACAGCAAATGCAGTATGAGACTCTCACAGTCCTCACACACATCGAGACAACAAAAAGGAGAATATTGCACAGAAAGAAGAGTGGCAAGCTTCACTTTCTCTAGTTTTCCCAGAGATTTTCTCAGATTCACTGCACTTAACTTGGACTACTTTAGTGGGACTTCTGATGAGGAGGCATGAGTTAAAGAGCTCATTACCTCCAGCTACCTATCTGTAAAACATCAGTAAATAAACAAGTAGTACATCAGACTCCTCTCATTTCCTCTGACTAACTTCAATGATATGCACTCCATTGATCCCAAAAAGAAGGCCTGAAAGAGCACCCTAGAGGCACCAGAAATTGAACTACATTGGGACCATTGGGGTTGAACAGCCTTAAACTCATCCCGGGAATTGAAAGCAGGCGGTTCCCACACTGGAGTCCCCCGTGGGCAAGGGCCAGCAGCCCTGCCTGCCATCTCACCTCCCGGCCATCCCGCAGGATAAGGGGACCCCGTGCAAGCCAGAGTCCCCATAACGGCTCTGATCTACCTCTGCACCAGGACAGAGATCAAAGCCCTATAACCAGCTTCTTGATATGCAGTAAATAATCTGTCTTCATTTATTTGAAAAGATATTTTCCACATAACCTTGCTGGGAACAGCACAGAATTTGATTAACATAATAAAGGTGGATTCAGAGCATGAAAAAGGATGAGGGCTTTCATTAAAGAAGTTTTGTCTGTCTCATGCTTCTTACACTATTTACAGAACTCATGTTCTATTGAAAATATTTTTCAAACAAATAAAAACAAACCTGTCTGTACAGAACTGTTTTACAGACAGAATGGCTTCAAGTCTACACTTCACTGTTCTATTTTCCTTTGTATTTAAAAAATAATAGACCACAGAAATTTTGAAGAAACTTGCCCCTTGTTCGCTACTGAGAAAGGCAAAGTCTACTTCAGGTAGAAGAAAAGATTCACATTTTCTGTAATTTCAGTGCAGACTGCTGTAACTGCTGTTGCCTCAAAATAATCCTGACATTAATACCATAATCAGAGTTGTCTTCATCCAAAATAAATAAATAAACCATTGGCAACACTTATTACACATTGGTATAAGGTAGTTAACATGTTAACAATTAAAACGTTTTTATAAAAATGTATTTTTGCAAGTCTGTCATGCAGTAACACATTTTATTTCAATAAAGTTGTTAAAAACAAACACCACCCAAACATTTAAAACACACTGGCACACATCATCTTCTACCATCTTCTCTAGACAAAAATTTGAAAACCAAATGCTCTGTAGCATCACAACACAGACCTTAAGAGACAATATAATAAAGCTTCATTCACCAACATATAAAATATTTAAGAGACACTCCTCACTCTGTTCTAACACACTGTCAGAATTAGTGGAGTGCTTGGATTCCTCGGAATCCAAAGAGATGCCCACTGCAGAAACTGAGAGGAAACCCAACCTCACAATATTCCCTAGCATAACTGCAAGGGGAACTTGAGTCCAAACTCTGGAAGAAGACAGAGCTGGGCAAAGATGCCCACATCTGTTTTGGCACCACCATGCTGAACCACTGGCTGAAGAACATGCTCAGCTGCAACCACCTCCCTTCTCCAGGATGAAATGGGACAGTCAAGGAACCACAAGCAAACGAGTATGATGTTTGAGGGTGAGAAAAAGTTGACTAATAGCAAGTTTCCTATTTTCCTTCTTTCCCTTCCTTAACTCCTGGTATTGCATATACCACCCACTTTGTTATTTAGCTAGATGTAGCTGGGGAACCAAAATATTTTGAAATTAAATCTCAAAGAAATCAACTCCTAAGCCATGTAGTTCCTACCCAAAGGTAGAGAGCAAAGAATTAAACTGAGGATGAAAATATTTAAATTGTAGAAGGGCACAAGTACCTCATGATGTATTTTAAATCAGTTATTACTGATCTACTTTGAGACCAGGTGCTTTGCTGTAGCTCCCATTTCATCACCAGAGCGATGCACATTGGCACGTTGGGATGAAAAAGCCAGATGCCTCTTTTCAGGGAATTGATAAAAGTCTGCAAAGCTCTTTTAGCACTGGAGATATAGTGCTAAAAAGTAATCCTAACAGTTAGACTTTACAAAAGCTGCAAGAAATACAAAGAAATATTAAGGCAGGGAACTGAAAAAAATTATATTTGAATCTGATTATATCAGATTTTAAATAATCCAATTCTATTTTATTTTAGGGCATGATATTCCAATTTATTTTACTTGCCACCAAACTTGAATGTGGGAAAATGCAATTTTCTATCTCTTGCTTTTTCTCCTAAAAAGCTACACAGACGAGAATGAGATCTTGAAAAGAGAGAGATATTGAAAAGCTTTCCTCTCTAATTTTTTTTTTACTTTAATGCCATTATTTTTCAAAAGCAAACTTAATTTACAGCAGCTACAAGACAGATTGAATTCCTTTATACAATCACCTACATACATAAAATTCCCAATATATCAAATAATGTTTTATGCAAACGGAGTAAAGTAACAGGACTCATACTTGGCCAAGCAACTGTTCTGTATTTTGTCTGTTATTCTAATAATTATATACAGTTATATATTAAAAAGTATTAAGAGTCTGTCTAAATCATCTCAGGAGATAACTATTGTAAGTATCATGAAATTTTGTACCCTAATGCACTTAAATCAAATATTGCAACTGAAGGCAATAGGATGTAGTCAAGATAATTAAACTTTTTACCAAGCAAGTATAATACTTAATTTTTCAGTATATCATCTGACATTTAATATTCCTCCTCATTTCTTCAATATTAGTATAATCTCTTGACGATTCTGCTCCAGAGAACCAAGATCTAGCAACACACCTCCATGTATGCCAAACTTCCCAAGTCAGTTTAAAAAAAGTTATTTATAATTTGTGCAGTACTAAGTTAAACCATAGGTAAGTAGAACTTTAATATGTGATTTATCTCCACTGGGAAATGCAACAGCTCAGTCTCTGAACTAGTAGCAGTTGTTTGTAAAGAGTTACCTGGCTTCATATAGGCAGCTGGTCATTTGGTCAAAAAACTAAGTGAAAAGCCAATTAAAGAGATGAATATCTTTTCCTGCATACTTTACTGGTGATACTGATAGATGAAGCAAAGAACAGTTGATGGAACTTTGCCATTTAGTGTATAAATGCAGAAAGAATTGTTTTTGCAGTTTCAAGATGTGCAGTTTGCCAAATTCTCTTATTTTCTACTCAGGAAAATTCTCATCCTACTACAGGAAAAAAAAAACCAAAAACAAAACCAAACAATTCTCCATCACTTTCCTTCCCTCTTCCATTCCTCCTTCTTACAACACCCAGAGCGGAGTAACCTAAACAGGAAAGCTGGGATACTTGCTCCCATAATGATTTCAAATCTCAGCTGCTTTGAAACTGGAAGGATGCCAGCCAATTTAGACTGCCGAATGCATTGTAAGCAAATTATTCTTTTCTTTAAAAGAGCTTCAAGAAACATTCAATTTAGTTAATTACAACATTCTGCTTTGTAAGCGAAGAAGGAATGGGTTCAGATATACGGTAGCACTGAGGTTTTGCTCTAATTTAAGCAACAGAAATCAATTAGTTGGAATTGAAGTAGTAAATCTTTCACTTGATCCATCTTTCTACATAAAAGCCTCCAGATTTTAATGTATCCTTTGGTGGCTTTATCTGTTATCTTTGGTTCATTTGCATACCGAGATGAGCGGGGTTTTGTTTCAGCTGCTCCGTTCAGGCTTTCCAGCGGCACAACGGGCAGCCGCAGCAGAGATTCTGCTTTGGGATTTACTCCAAGTTCTTCATTTCCTGGAAAACAGAGCTCAGTGTTTCACAGAACAGAGAGCACTTATATTTTATTTTGATAGGAAAGATACTGAGTGGTAGTGAGATAACGTATGTAGTTAACCACAGCAGAGGACAAGAAGTTGGTTTATTTTTGGCCCAGCAGTAATTGGCCATAGACTCAATCAGAGCATAAAGCTAACAGCGACGGCCACATTAGCTTTTGGAATAGCTACAAAAAGAAAAGCCAGTCACTTCATCTTACTTATGCTCTAACACATATGTTTAGAACAACAAAAAGGCAGACTTATCTACCCTTTCGTATATGTCCTTGATAAAAATCTATGCTGCTCTTTCACATTCTTAAATTTAACATGACCTTCTTGAGGTCTTTTGCAAGACTTTTTCAGAGGAAGATAACTTCCCATGTTGTTCAGTACCTCTAATATCCACTTTTTTTGAATTATCAGTAAAATCTAATCAAGGTAATATCTAGTCTGTGGTAACATTATCACAAGTTTAATAGATGGTATTTTAGCCTCTTTGTTTAAACATATCCTTCACATGTTTTGCTTATTTTTCTGGCTTGATGTTAAGTTGCAGACCTCCTTCAACATCACATTTCTGAGAAACATTGCAACTGATGAACACAAATTAAGGTCAAACACGAAGAAAGATTTAGTTGTCATTAAAGCAATTAGCTAGTAGTCAGGTTTTTACAGGTTACTTTCATTAACAAAAGAAACCAGTAACAAGGTGACATACTCTTTGATGTAAGTAATAAGATTTGAAAGAACACCCAAAAGTCCTGGCTTCAGAACCCAGCAGGGTCTCCTCAGATGGCTGTTTCACCCATCAGAGGGTTTTTCACCCATTCACCCAAAGTTTCTCTCCAGACCACAACAAGTTCCACTGCCTTCTGTCCAGCCCACCTTGCACAGATCCCAAGGGCTGTGCTTTCAGCCTCTCTTTTCTCACCTGAGCAGCTATTTGACTATTGCCCACTGCCAGCTTCTAGATGCTCCACTTTCTAAAAGCAACTGCGTATGAACTTTGGGCAGTAGCTTCTAGGTCAACCTAGCCCACTGCAGAGCGGTACCAAAATTCATCATGCATTACAGACAACTTGAATCTCTAGCGATTTAAGTGCCGTATTGCCCCAGCCCAGCAACAACTGTCGCAGTTTGTGTTGAACTACAATGTCAAAGCTTCCCTTCTTGAACTGTCTTTCTAGTGTGCCCTCATGAGGGTACTAAAAACACTTCAAATATCAGATTTATTAATGGAAATTTTGATCTTATGTCCTGCATATAGTCAAAATTTATTAAGCATACACTGAATACTTACATCTCCCCAAGTGGAGTGATTGTTACATACCAAGTGGTGAATGCTGGCACATCAATTTTCAAAGGAGGTCATAGATATTTGAGCACAGTGTCCAAAAAAATGGTTCTTTAATAAAGATGTAGTACTTATTTATTGGCTAAAGTGACATTTTTTCACTAAGCCAATGTGCACTCTCTTGACAAATTACATTTAAATTAAACTTACATCTGTTCTGAGCATCTCTGTTTGTAACACAAAGAACTAATCATGCAATTCATTTCCCTCTTTTCTTATGACCCACCCAAATATAGCTCTCAGTAAATAAAAGAGGAATTCCCATTTACAGAAGGGTTGATTATAACCAATATCATCTTGAGAGGCTACTTTAAGTACAGCATCATTAGAGAGCATAATCCTGTCTCTGCAGAAAAAGGCATTTTTAGATCTCAAAAAAATCTAAGTATTCCCGATGCTACCATAAGAAAAAAAAATAAAAAAAAAAATCTGTTTCACTCCTTCACACCAAAAAGTCATTAACTAATATTAGACATGACTCCACTGAAATGAAGTATTGCCAAACTTGTACCGAAAGACAAGTACAGAGCTTTTCAGCCAAGCCTCCCTTTATCAGTAAGAGATAACTGAAGAACTTTGTCCACAGTGAATCAATGTGGATACAGGCATGCTCTTGTAGCAGCGTATACAGACTTAAGACTTCTCTGTAAAGACTAAAATGTTTGTCTTATATATAAGACATTCCAAAATAATCCAGTGAGTAACTTGTAACACCAACATCCCCTTTTACACAGTTTCATAGGAACAGGATAGGAAGAGACATTCTCTTTGAACATGGGTATCTGCTGCAATAAACATAAAATGGGCTTTCTCCTCCACCAGCACCAGGCAACCGCCTTCCCCCCATGGTACAGTGATTCCAAAACTACCCTAAAATGTACTTCAAGATTTCCCAAGAACCAAAGAATTTCAGCCTGGCATGGAACTGGCAGCACCTTCTTCACATCACTCCAAAGCTGTTCTGCAGCTGAGGCCACAAGCAGAACAGAGGCAAGGTAACCATGACTTACTGCCACCTCTGCTTTGCCTTCCCCTTCTGCAGAGTGAGAGCATCCTGCATCCCCACCACATTCAGCGCTGAGCTGGTGTGGAGCCAGCTTTCCTCCCCACAGTTCTCTGCTGCAAATTAATTCCATGACCCACAAGTGAAATGCACAGCATTTTCAATCCTTTCTGCCCGCAGTCTTAGATAATAGGCAGTTTCTCCGAATAACCTATTTGATCCATATGATCTAGTGGAAACACGTGAAAAAGCTTGTTAACATGGGACACTACAATTTGAGACTACAGTACTATACACTATTATGATCCTTTCTTTTTTTTTTACAAAGAAAAAAAAAAACATTACAATATTAATAACTCCCCACATAATCATAGAATCACAGAATCATAGAATGGTTAGAGTTGGAAGGGACCTTCAAAGGTCATCTAGTCCAACCCCCCTGCAAGAACCAGGGACATCCCTGACTAGATCAGGTTGCTCAGAGCCTCATCCAGCCTGACCTTGAACGTTTCCAGGGATGGGGCATCCACCACCTCTCTGGGCAACCTGTTCCAGTGCTCTACAACTCTCATTGATCAAATAATAATCAAAACTCAAAAAGAAAGTAAAATTCTTGGTTAGTTTATAAAGTTGTACTAACGGCCCAAATTATGGCCAAGCATTTTACATTTTCTAGCCATTACGCTCATCATTCTATAGTGAAAAATAATAGAAGTGACCAAAAATTTCCCAACAACAATAATGAAGAGCTGTTAAGGAGACAAGATTTTAAAAGACACAATTATTTTATTTACTAATTAGATATGTTTATTGCTGCTACATTTGTTTTCTACTTAGCTGTATTATTCCATTGATCACTTAACATTTCTGGGGAAAAGAGGTAAATTTAAAATCTGCAGTTGTAGACTGAGTCCTAGCAGAAGAAAAATCAACTTTTCTGATAGTGTATTTAGCACAATTATACTCAAGTTGTTTTTCCTTCCTTCACAGTGCTTTGAAGTACAGTAAAAACATACAAAAGTGTTGACAAGCCTGCATGTTTTCAAAACAAATATTACAAGCTTTCACTCAGGTGCAGACCCAAACAGCAAACAGGTACCTGACATCAACTGCTGGAAGATGTCAGGCAGCACAGCAGACATCTGTTGGAGTAATGCACCTCAGACAAATAATCATTACTAGGAGTTATGAAATTACAAATTTTGTAATGGATTACAAAACAACTGAACTGGAGATGCAACTCAAAAGGAAAAACCTTACAACCTTTATTATCACAGATTAACAATACAGCAGAAATGTGCATTGTCTGGAATTTAAAGTTAATCTTGACATCATCCCTTAAACAAAAAAAATGCTTTTCTTCTCACTTTCACTTCATTTCCTAAACTGGTACTGTCCCCACTTAAATTAAATTGGGAGACATTCTACAAAAGATAATAATTTTCTTCAAAGAAGGCTTGTCTCACTTTTTCATCAGTCAACTGCTTAATCCTTCTGGTACAGATTTCTGGCTTTCCTCCATCTGCACCAAGTCTCTTAAACATAGATCTTACGAGAATTTCTCTAGAGCCCATCAGCTCTGTTATATTTTAGAAAAAGCCTCACCAACAGGTACAATTCAGAAAACGAGCATGATTCCCTCCTCACCACACATCAATGTGTAATACCCAAGCACTCTGACACAACTGAATGGGCTGCAGAGAATCTGCTTTTGTTTCCTACTTCCACCCCCTACTCTTAAAAAACATATTTGGCTACTATAGTTTCTAAGCTTTGGGAACACAAAGGCTTCTCGCAGTCAACTTCTTCCCTCAGTCCCAGTAATTACCCTGCTGTCTCCCTCATTGACCTCCACTAACATAACCAATATAATGCCTCAAGGGCTGCGAATTAAGCAGGCTAGAAAGATTTGGCCATTACTTTAGCTAAAAGTACTCCTGGCTCAATCCACACTGTTTAACTTTCATACCAATTAACAAAATAACATTAGGAATAGATTCTTGCCAACTTCTAACTTCTAGGTTTCAGAATCCGCCAGGGAGTTTCTTACCGCTTCAGTCTAACCTGTCTCATTTAATGAGATCTATTTCTCCCTGATTCTAGGAGAAAGTGTTCTTCGATGGACAGATGCAATCAAACATGAAGACAAACATGAAGACACTGCACCTCTGAACTGCCTCATTGTTCGCAGTGATTATGGCACATACTCCCCATTTGCTCTTGTCAGGAATGTTAATGAATACAATTAGTACTGCTTAGATAAGTCACTGCCAACCCACTATGACACAGTCCTCGTCCTGTGAGTTATTTAACAGCTCTCCACAAACACCATCATCAATGGATGCGCGTTAATGTTGACTTTCTTTTTAAAAATTGCTTTCTCTTCAGCATGAATAGAATTCAGATAAAACACAGAATAAAAGGGCATTTTTTTTTTCCTTCTTCTCACACCACTTAATCCTATCAGATAATAGGAGACACCTTCAGACAAGTTTCTTTTACACCTGAAATAGAAAGCCGCTTTTCATCAAAGAATGGGCAAACAGTGTAAGGCCATTTTGCAGTGTAAGCGCTAGGCAGCAAGGCCAACTTGAGAAGTCAGCCCCTTGCCTCACCTCCTTTGCAGGTTTTGTTTCTGTCTCCAGGTTGTCACAGGCTCTCTCACTACTGCTCCCAGCTTCCTTCTATAGGGGGCACAGGTGGATGGTTTCAGTGCACGGATCCACAGTAACCCAGGTCATTCTGCTGTTAAAGTTCACAGAATGACTCTGCAAATATAATGCATCACTACATCTGAAGATGTGGTTTCCTAGCTGTATAAAGCCAGCCACAGCTTATTTAAACTGGCCATGGATAAGGATCTACACACCCACCCTTCTCTCTCCACTCCTGTCTGCGGACACTGCTCCGGCTGTACATGAGCACTTCCACGCCATCGTGCATCCACGCGGACAGTGAATCAGTGTGACCGCGTGGCTGAGATACAGCAACCCCACCAAAGCCTTCTCTGCAGCCGGCCTTCCAGGTGATCCCACCCACTCGCTGCCGGAACACGAGCCAGGATCCCGGAGCACACGGACTGGCGCGGGAAGGAAGGAAGGACGGACAGATAGACAAGGCTGCCCATTTTGATGGCAGGACAGTCTCAAATCAGTTTGAGCTAGTGGCAAGCTATGCCTTCAAAATGTGAAGACAGGAATAGTGCAAATTTGGAATGGAAGACCTTTAAATTCTAATGGACCATGGAATTATGCCTAAGGAACTATGTGTGATAACACAGAAAAACATGTTTGTGCATTTTTATTTATTTATTTACAAAAATCAAAGTCTATTTATCTTGTTTGCCCATACTCAACCACATATCCAAGCAATAAAGCCAAGAGATTTACTAAAATGAAAATGTTTATAACATTTCTACCAATTGCCCAAGGGCTTGCATGAATCAAAGACTGAGCAATCCATATGCACAGCTGCTAAAGTTATCACAGAATTCTGACCAAAACCACTCAAATTTACATAAATATTTTTTTCTTAAATCACTCTACGTATTTCCATGAATACAGTTATGAAACCTAGCAGTGTTAATCCATGGCACTGCTACCTTTAAAAGGCTTTACCTGCTAGGAGAGAAAGAACATACTTTGCATTAAAAAATAATGGAAAACCTGATATCACTGAATACAGAGTTGAAACTCAGAATTGAGAGAGCTGGTTTGAAGTTCTGCAGCTGTAGAAAAAAAAAGGTGAAGGCAGGCCAATACGGTATTACACCACCAGTAAAGAGCTGCATCCAACAATAGTACAACTCAAAACTGCACAGCTCAAATCTTTGGAGACCTTCAGGCCTAGGATCATTTCTGCTATCTGTATATTTAAAATGTGTGATTTAAAGATATCCTGACTATTTACATAAAGATAACTCTGCCTTCCCTGTTGAGGAACATTCTCAAAATTTTCTTTTCTCAATTATAAAATATGATGTACTTTTAGACTCCTATTTGCATTGCAGAATAAGCCAGACCACCACAAATATTTAATTAGATCTACTGAGAGAACTCTTCACATTCCAGCTACAGGGTTAAATAATTTCCAGTCAAATTTGCAAAATCCCTATGGAGGACAACACTACAAATCATAAACAGGGTTGACCCTGAGGCCAGAGGTTTGTAGGAATGTAGTAAAACGAAAAATATTTTTTAATCCCAGTTATCATGCAAGTCAAAAGTAGACATGATTCTGCAAGTCTGCTAGAATTCATCCTTGTTTATTTATCAGACCACATAAAATCTAACCACAGAAAAAACAACAAAAAAGAAAAACAAAAGACCTCACAGTATCAGAACAACTCTAAAGCAAAAATTACAAAAACTTACGTCAATAAGACAGTTCATCTCAGCACCTCAGCGGCACAAACCAATCGAACAAGCTTTGCAGGCCAAAGATGATCACTTAGACTTCTACATGAACTACTATACTGCTTTGTTATGAGCACTATATAAGTGGAACACCGATTTTAGCAGTAGTTATAGAAACCCTGGGGCAACTGAGAAATCAAAGAATACAAATATCTGTTGCTTGGTATTTGCTTAACTGATCTTCATGCACAGAAACTTTGAGAACTGAAAACATATTCTCAGGGCAAAACCAGTAATTTCTACTGTATATCTCACACGGTAGTATCAAGAGCACTATATATTTTTAAATGAAATTCTGTGCTTTTTTTTTTCTGAACAAGGAGCAGTATCAGCATATAAAAGTCAGTTTTATTTGCTTTGCAGTGGGAAGAACTTTGTACTTCGGGTAATCATAGGATGGTTTGGGTTGGAAGGAACCTTTAAAAGTCATCTAGCCCAGCCCCCCTGCAAGGAGCAGGGACATCTCCAACCAGATCAGGTTTGCTCAGAGCCCCATCCAGCCTGGTCCAGTGCTTCACCATCCTCACAGTAAAGAATTTCCTCCTTACGTCCAGTATAAATCTACCCTCTTTTCTTTTAAACCCATTACCCCTTGTCCTATCACAACAGGCCCTGGTAAAGACTTTCTCGCCATCTTTCCTGTAGGCCCCCTTGAGGTACTGGAAGACCGCTATCAGGTCTCCCCAGAGCCTCCTCTTCTCCAGGCTGAACAGCCCCAACTCTCTCAGCCTGTCCTCATAGGAGAGGTGCTTCAGCCCTCTGATCATCTTCGTGACCTCCTCTGGATGCTCTCCAACAGGTCCACATCTTTCCTGTGCTGAGAGCACCACAGCTGGATGCAGTACTCCAGGTAGGGCCTCATCAGAGTGGAGTAATACCACTATTGTTCATCTCAACATCTCTTAAAATTGTTTTAAAAATTACTCTAAAAATCCAGCAGGAAAGAGTAGATGGCATAAGCAAAAAGGTAAGCGTTCTTAATCTACACAGCATACTTTCTGCATTATTCATTTCACACAAGTATTTATTTTCCAAAGCCTTTAAAATGGGAAGTGTTTACACATGCAAGTTGTCCAAAAGCATCCAGTAGCAAAGCCTATCACTCACTGTCTGCTCTCTGACATCAAACTTTTCCGCATCACAAGACGTTTTCAAATCAACCATTTCAAACTTCTTTGAAGCAATACTAACTTGCTAATACATGTAATACTTTCAAAAATGAACATTTTTTTTAAAGTGACTGTCTTCAACTCCGCTTTTTTTTTTCCCAACAAGAACACTGTGCTGCAATGAGCTAACACAAATTCTTTCCAAAGCATAAGCTTGAGGCAGAAGACAGTCTCTGCATCTTCGCACCAAAGGAACTTGGAGTTACGACTGAACTATTTAAACTTCTTCTCTAATTATAAAGTTACAATGACTGTTACCAATTGAGGTAGCTTGTTCAGTTTATTTTCTTCTCATTACCTTGAACTCCAGCCATTCAATTAGTAGTTTATTGTTAAATTATACACTAACAATAGAGCAGTCTGAAATTCATCTATTTTCTCAAACTCCAAAATATTTTGTACTCCCTTCTTCTAATATGTAGAAGTCCTTGTTGCACCCAATGCATAATGTATGTAGATAAACATCTAAAGGCTTCTGTTTGTTTCATGAAAACTTACTTACTACAACTTGACACATCAGAAAACAAAGTGGCACAATATTCCACAAAATATTCTTCATAATAATCCATTATTCATAACTGAAATATATTTATACACACAGTGTTACAGTATTGGTATTCTACTCCTTGAAAATTGATGAAATAGTTAATGATATATTAATTATTTCATACAGAAAAACCCAGTCTTTATTTTAACTATGTTAAGGTCACAATGAAAATTAAATTCCACCTCAAAGAACTGTCTTTAAAAAATAATTTGCCTTCTTGTCTTTCTTACTATACTTTCCCAGTATAGTAAAGAAAGATTAAATCAAAGAAAGTGTTTTTTTTTTTTCTTCTATGATTAAATGAAAAAGCTTTAATAGGAGAAAACAGGCTTAATCCCCAAGCATGGAAACGTCACTGAAAGAATAATTTGCACACATTGTTAAACCTTGCTAACGTGGTGCCACCATGTGCATATGGAGGAAAGGTGACAAATCACAGCGTATTTAAGTCATGAGGCTACATCAAACAATTCAGTGGCTGATAATATAACTTATCCTTTTTTTTTTTTTTTTTGCAACAGTAACAAAAAAATTTAAAAGGAGAAATGTAGCACAGCTGACAGCAACCCTCTGATGGCACTGCTGAAAAATGTGGAAGAACTATAAAGCCCCTGATAGTCAGACACGTCACATTACATTAATTACTACAGAAATGAACCTGGTACAGTCTCAGACTTCACAAACGCTAACAAAACTAAGTTTTAAAATGACCTCGCTCCGCATTTAACCTACAAATGCTCTGGGAATTACACCAGCACGTTGCAGGTTCACTATGTCAATATTCAATCAGGATACCAACGTGTCAATTTTTCTTAATATAAAAAGTATGATCTAGAGCAGATAATGCATTAAGAAATGCAACATCATCTTATCTTTTTAAATAGAATGTTAGAAGACTTCATAACCTCAGAAATTAAGAGCCTTCTACAGTCAGGTTCTCTTTCACGAAGAGGAAAATAGATTATTTTTAAAATTTGGACAAAATTTGTGACATCTGGACCAAACAAACAAAAAAAAGAATACTCTTCTAATTGAAGTACAGATAAAATATTAATCTTGCTCTCCTGTTATCTCCTCATGTTTTAAATGGATGAGTACCTCATCTTCCAAAGACAGTGCTTTTCCACAGGAGTTTGCACGCAATGAATGTGGTCATTGTGAGCAGATGGTGCAGCATAAAGTCACATCACAGTTCCTTCAGTAACAACCTATGGCTTCCCCAGCATGCACTATTTAATATAATCGCATCCCATTTTACTGATAAAAAATTAATTGTATTTTGTATACAAAGATAAGTTCCCTTTTCATTATTTAGTAACTTGTCAATCTAGCTTCAGTTTCACCTTTGTGCATTATTGATTGCCACCCGTGTTGTCATTCCATGCTACACCAACTTTTATTTATTTTTAAATACACATATTAAAAAAATAATTCAAATTTCACACTCTGAAGATCCTTTCCATCTCCCACCACAGAGAAATCCATGCATGTTCTATGACAAGAGCTCACCGCAGCTCAGTCCTGGTTCTCGTCCACTCAGGAAACTGTACACAGCATTTTGCAAACCCTGCAACACCTTCAGCATTATGTGTGGTGGTGGTGATGTTTGTTTGAGTTTTGTTTAAAGAAAAAAGCAATCTAGAAATACACGTGTGTACATGGTGCAAGCAGAGGTGAAAGGCAACTGGACTGGTTTCCCCATATCAAGCAAAAATTGTTAACTACCTCCTAAAGTGACCCATTATGAAACATCATAACTGCTTCAAGAAGACACCAAAGAGTATCAGATTAAGTGCTTCCCCCACTTTTAGATCTGCCTTATCCATCCATCTCCAGCTTCAGAAAGCAAATAATATTTTTTAAGTGTTTAAGATAATGTTTTGAAATATGCTTTTTGTTTAAGAGTATTATTTTTTTAATTAAAATTTCAATTCAACAAGGTCAAGTGTAAGACCCTTCACCTGAGTCAGGACAATCTCAAATCTGGATATAAGCTCGGTGATGAATGGACTGAGAGCAGCCTGGAGTAAAAGAACTTCGGCGTACTGGTGGATAAGCTCAATATGAGCCAAAAACGTGCACTTGCGGCCCAGAAAGCCAACCACTTCCTGGGCTGCATCAAGAGGAGCGTGGCCAGCAGGTTGAGGGAGGTGATTCTGCCCCTCTACTCTGCCCTGGTGAGACCCCACCTGCAGTACTGTGTCCAGTTCTGGAGTCCCCAATATAAGAAGGACGTGAACCTGTTGGAGCGAGTCCAGAGGAGGTCGTGAAGATGATCAGGGGGCTGGAGCACCTCTCGTATGAGGACAGGCTGAGAGAGTTGGGGCTGTTCAGCCTGGAGAAGAGAAGGCTCTGGGGAGACCTGCTAGTGGCCTTCCAGTACCTCAAGGGGGCCTACAAGAAAACAAGGTGGGGACTTTTGACAAGGGCCTGTTGTGATAGCATCAAGTGCAATGGCTTTAAACTGAAAGAGGGTAGGTTTAGACAAAATATAAGAAAGAAATTCTTCCCTATGAGGGTGCTGAGGCACTGGAACAGGCTGCGCAGAGAAGTTGTGGATGCCCCATCCCTGGAAGTGTTCAAGGTCAGACCGGATGGGGCTTTAAGCAACCTGGCGGCAGGGGGATTGGAACGAGGTGACCTGAACATCCCTTCCAATCCAAACCATTCTGGAATTTTAGTATGCCACCCTGTGACAAAGGAGATGCCCCAGATAGACTCCTGGCAGCATTTTACCCTCTACCCCCTTATTACTCATGGCCTCCCCAGCCCATTGCCACCCTCTTTCCACACTCTACAGTAAGCTCCTTCAGCCTGGAGGTTCGAACCACTCACACACACTCCGTTATAAGGGAAAAGCTCTGTTTTCATTGACACTTGAATCTCAGCTTATCTCATACCAACGCTTTCAGTTGTTAAATTGAGCTGGAAGACGTATGAAGATAAGTCTGACCGTCTGAAACACAGCATTTGTTATAATATTCACCATGTATTTTACATTGCTACAGAAATTGAGACAGACAAGTGATAACAACACAACACTGAAACGTGCTTCAGCTTTCTCTAAGGGCTTTGATTCCTCAGCAGCATTAACTTATACCGGGATAATGGGGTTCAGACTCACAGGTGTCTGCGTCTCATCCACTATATGGAGGAGTGACCTGGGCATGAAGCAGCCCACTAACAGCTACATTTTGAAGCTACTGCTACAGCAAACTGAACCTGCTAACAGCTGACTTGAAAATGCCGGACTGCCAATTGCAGTAATCCAAGAATTGTTTCCCAAGCGGGCAAATAGCAGGAGAAGAGTGAAAAGCCAGTATAATATGCTACCAGTCAACACGGTGCCAAGCACTCCTACCAGTGAACCACAAACAGTCCTGTTTCACAAATATTATAAATCCCCCATTTTTCTGTTCTGTGGCAGAGCGCGAGGGGTAACACGGCCCAGCAAGTCTATGGTTTGCTTCAGGTCAGAGCCCTGATGGGGGCAAATTCCTTCTCAGTGCTTTAGTAGATCGAATTACACATTACTGAGACACAATCCGCAGTTCAAGGAGTAATTCTGATAAAGCCTTGCTGGGAACTGACTCATATGCTATTCTGAGATCTCGCTACTGTACACAGAGAAATAATTCTCAGTGTACTGAAACAGCAAGCAAGATCCTGAAAACATTTTTGCAATGTAAAGTACTTATGCATAGGTTCAACATTCACCTATCAAGTGCTAACAAAATCTCTGAGTTAGAAACAAAGGGTGTTTTTTTTTACTCTATACTCTTAAACCAAACCAATGAAGTTCTGTAATATGTAAGAATAAACCTAATGCCATTTAAATGTCTGAGAAATTGTTTTAAACAGGTTTATCAACTCAAGTAACAAGATATTAATCAACACGATAATAGCAACGATCAAGGTAAATTAATTTAGAGGATGATCACAAACACGAGTGATTAATTTAAAAGTGTACACAAAGTACCTTTACTTCTTATGAAATTCAATACCGTATGATGTTGGGAACAGCACAGAAAATGGTATCTTATTACACAACTAATATAAAAATACTTCAATGAATTATTTGTATTGCAGGGGAAAAAACCTCAGACGAACCAGCACTGCATATTACTCAAGATTCACTGATGCAAACATGTTTTTCCTCAAGGAAAAAAAAAATAGAGTACTTTCCCTCTATTACTATCAATCAAGTTCAACAAACAGCATGACATCCTACATTTCTTTATGCATCTCTGCACACTTAAATTATTGATAATTTTTAATAGAAACTAGTAAAGGAAGAAGTGTTGGGGTTTTTTTCTGTTAGATAGGTATTAACCACACAGTAAATGCAAGATACTGTATTAATAGATACGATTATGTTCTTATGATATGCTACCACTGACATGCAAACACCAAAGCAAAGCAAGGGATGTTATTTTTATAACAGGCTACCATAACTGGAAAAAAGTGTTCTATCACATTAATGTGAAATGAAAAGTGAAACTTTGAAAAACATGGATACATAGCCTTACTCATGGATATATAGCATCTTGCTAAATATACAGTCATCTCACAGCATCTGAAATTTAAGTTGCAAGATCTTCAGAAGTCTTTAGAATTTAATTTACTGTAAAAAGTGTGATTTTTAATCGTAAGTCAAATACTACTACAAAACAGTATAAGACAACATTCAGAGTTGCAATTCTTTACTAGGGAGGTGTCAACAGCCCTGAAGACTTAAGTTCTGTGCATTCTCACAGGAAAGAACACACGATGAGAACACTACGAAGCATCATACCTTCAACTTGCCTTGACTAATACTGCCAGTTTTGTTAAGATAAAAAATATTAAGTACATCCACTGTAAAGCATTACATCCTTTAGGCAAAGTCCTTTTTTTTCCCTCTGAATCTGTTTATACATTACAGTAAACTTAGAGCTCTTCAGCAATAACACCAAAAGTTGAAAACATAGACAAAGATATAAACCATAGCTCTTCAAATACAATTAAGATCCAATAGAACACAACCTCTCTCTAAAAAGAATCACAGTTTGCAAGACGTACTGGTCTATGAGAAAACCACACAAATAAAGACATTTCTCTCCTCTAGTTAACAAAATAAAATAAAATTTCAAAACATCACCTGTTAAGCAGACACTATCAGTAAAACATTTGAAAATAAGCAACCCACAAACAATGAATTAATTTCAAAACTGGAGGAAAGGGCAGAAGATCAAGGCATTTTAGAAATCTTTGGCCCTAGAAAACACTGAAGTCTTTCTATCAAACTATGCCTCTAAACTTTATTGAGATAAAAACTGGGAATAATCTGGAAACCTTAGTAACACATGGAAAACAGCGGCAAAATGGGAAAAAAAATAAATCATGCAACGACTGGGAGTCTAGTTAATTATTTTCTGTGGTCACAAATTCCTCTTTAAAAGGAAAAGAGTCAGAAAGAGCAAGCTTCTAAAAAAAAAAAAAGTCTCAGAATTGTGGGATTGTGTTGCAGATACCACAGACGTATTGCACAACGTAGCTTCTGCCCTGCTCTCACGTGCACAACCTTCCATTACAACCATTTTGGCCGCACGGCTGGCTGCTGGTTCTCCATCTTCCTCAAACTCCACCATACCTTAGGCCAAAAAGTATTTTTCCTCTTACCATGCAATATTTGATTGGCAAATATCCACTTTTGATTCCTTACTAAAATCCTCCTTCTCTGTTTGTCATTTACATGACAAATTCTTAAAAGGAAAAACAAACATATTACTTTTACGTAAAATACTACAAAATAATATAAGTCCTAATTAGCAAAGTGATTTTTGACATATTTGATGATGAACTGACCTATTTTTGACATATTTGATGATGAACTGACCTATTCTGCAGAAGTTTGAAAACTAGAAATGACAAAAATAGCTACATGAAAAAATAAAACAATCTCCATCTTTCTTCAGCCCTATTAACAGATTGTTCTAGTAACAGCAATCTGTTTGTCAAATGAAAAGAAGAAATTAGCAGGCGTCAGAAGGTATTAAGAATCACAGGGTGGTGAGTCACTATATAACAAGCCAAGCAAACTGACCAAGAAGCTCTTGGAGTCTGCATTTCTTGCATACCTCAGGTAAACCATTCAGAGAAGCTACTTTCCAAACAGAACAGCTTCTCACGTCTGCCTATACTAAAAAACAAAAAAACAAAAAAACAAACACACCCAAAAAACCCACAAAGCCTGTGCACCTACAGAGAAACAGGGAATAAATTGTCATCTCCAGGGATAAAACAACAAATAAGGAAGCTATCTTGCACCAGGATATTTTAGCAGGGCCTGTTGTGATAGGACAAAGGATAATGGTTTTAAAATAGAGGGAGGTAAATTCAGACTGGACATAAGGAAAACATTTTTTTACTATGAGGGTGATAGAACTCTGGCACAGGTTGCCCAGAGAGGTGGTGGATGCCCCACCCCTGGAAACATTCAAGGCCAGGCTGGACGGGGCTCTGAGCAACCTGATCTGGTTGGAGATGTCCCTGCTCCTTGCAGGGGGGTTGGACTGGATGGGCTTTAAAGGTCCCTTCCAACCCAAACTATTCCGTGATTCTGTATTGTTCATCCATCCATATTATCAGAAAATCTTTCCTAAAAGTCAGTCTGGAACGAATTTGCTTAGAAAGTTTGTGCCAAGTGCATTACTGGAGGTTTATAAGAATGAATCAGATAAATATTTGTGAACAGTGATTTAGGTATAGCTGATCTGTCACACAGAAGACTGAAGTCAATGACTCTTCAGGATAACTCTCCCCTCTTTTTCTTTTTTTTCCCCCTCCAAGTCACTGATTTTGACTGTTAAACTCCGTTTCCAGATTGCTAAACCCTTAAACTCCACATAAGTGACAACAGAGTAGGAAACTGAAGATATTCAAAGCAGACAGAAGTATTAAAATTGAGTCCGACAGAACAATGAATTGACTGTCAACTCTTTCTCTGTAAGTGCTCTTAAAAAAAATTGTACTTTTAAAATTTAGTTTTCTTGCAAGCACACACATAATAGGTGACTTTTTTCTTTTCAGCAGATTCAGTTAACTTATTGTCAACATTTGCTATGATGATCAGGTCACTGCTCTTCAAACTCATTTTAGCTTGATTAGTGATTACATTTTCCCACATCATGAAGTCTGGTGCATTTTACTATTACTTATTGGAAGAAATTCTAGCAATGAGCGAATCAAAATACATCCTTTACACTTAGCTGTCATTTTTCACTTAGTGGAGATGCAAATGAATCTTTATTACTATGGTCTTTCCACTTACCATTCTCCCGAGCTGACAGTAAGTGTTTACTTTCCACACAGAAATCCTCCTACCAGCTGAGCATGGTCTATGCTGGACTCAAGTCTACTTGAGTTTGAAGCGTTTTTCTTGGGTGTGACTGGGAGAGGAGGTATCAAAGCATTCATGCAAGTATCAAGCGCACCACAAACTAGTTTCTAACTCTAAAAATTTGAATTTTATTATTGAAAAATATGGTGTAGAATGGCATATAACATGATAGGGCAAGTTATATTTTCTTTTTTTTTTTTTTTTTTCAATTTCTGAATTAATTTTCTTAATAAAATCACAGAACCTTCCAAGTTAGAAAGCTACACTTAGCTGAATTGGTCTTTACAGTCTCTGGTTCTTCGCCCTTCAAGCCTTGCTCAAAGTATAGCCATAGTTTCAGCAAAAACTCTCAGGAATAGTTTTTTTTTTTTTAGGTGAACTCTATTATATAACAAACTTAGCGATAGATTCATACTTTTGAAATACTTCACAAATAAAAAACTGTCTTTTGCTTGGTTCCTCAATAGTTGTTCTCAGAAGGGATAATATTCTTTCAAAAAATCAGCAAAACTACCAGCTGCCTTAATGTAGTTCATTTACTAATGAAAAGCTATCAGATTCATGAGGAATGAAAACTGAGCATCTACAAAACACATGGTTACTCTATACTGCCTGAAAACTTGAAATATTTCTCATGTCCTAGTAAGCTCTGTATGTTTATTTTATATGAAGGAAAATTTCTTTCATGTTTGTTCTTCTTTAAGGGAAAGCATCAGCACACTCTTAAATAGGATGTAGTAGACTTAATTTATGAATAGTGTTTTCAAAAAAATATATCCTTTACACTAAGGAAAGTTCTGTAATCTACTGAAAGTTCATTTTAAAGGGTTTTGAATATAAAAGCTAATTAATACTATAAAAAAATGTAATGGATTTAATGTACACAAAAAAGACAATGATATCAGGATTTGATTACCTGACAAGAGCGGAACTGGTTGACCAGCAGTGTACATCTCTGTGGGTCTTTTCTTCCATCCAAACTGTCCAGTTCGGCTGCTACTTGATTTAGTTCCTCATCAGCGTAGTAGAACTGAGCAAGGAGCTGCGGGTCCGTTCTCTGCATTGAAGACAGAGATATAAACAATATTACATTATTTTGGCAAATAGAAAAAACACTTCAGATAATTATATTTTTTGTGATTCTTTACACATTTAAGCCAGATAAGTAGGGTGACGGCACAAAAAAGTCATTTTGACACATTTATTCACACTAACAAATTGTTTTCTCTCTTGAAGAAAAAAAAAAAAATCTCTCACATAACAAACCTGGGACATTTACTCAGCTACTATTACCTCTAAACCCACCCCAGTGTTCTTGCTACATGTGGCATAATTATCTAGTGGGGCAAACAACTGCATCACAAGCACTTTTGTTTATACACTTCAGTTCTAGGCAAAACAAGACAAAGTTGCTTTCCAAGGTTAAAAACAAACAGAACTCCCCAAACCTACCAAGAAACAGGATAATCAATCAAGCAGTGTGGTCATCTCTGCGACATGCCGCACCGTGGTATCTGATGAGAACCCTCCTCGCTTTGAGGAACACAAGAATCAAGTCACAGAAGGGGAAAAGCACCGAATCCCAGATACATTACCATGGCCAAAGAGATAGAAAGACTTCGCAATGCAAGTAATAGGACTAAACAAGGCATTACAGAGAGAAAACTATGCCACGAGTTTTCCAAGTGGCAGAGAACAGAATTATCACAATGGATTTTTGGCCACATGAAAACAAAACAGCAATTATAATGGAACAGAAGAATAAAGGAATGTATAATCGAAAATACTGAGAAATATTAATAATAAAAGTTTACCCCATAAAAGGGATTTTTTAAAAAAAAAAATAGTAACAACTAGAAATCTTTATTCCTATGAAAGATTTGATCAAAATATTGGAAAAGCAGCAGAAAATGAGGCAGGGGGACGATGGAAGAGATCAGAATTTTAAAAGAGTGGAGATCCAAGGGGGAGGAAGGAGGGAGTAGCTTTTGGTAGGTGCCAGCAATCTGGTACATCATCATATTATTCTAAGGAAGCCGTTAGTAAAACATACGCAAGATTTACACAAGATGTGTGTAAAATGAAAACAGTTGGTTTTAATCACAGTGTAAGAAACATTAAAATTATAGTAACTGCAGACTGGGAATTACAATTAGATGTCACTAGATGAAAGGAAAAAAGACACTTGATACTACAGAAAACAAATAGCTGTAAATTGTCTGAAATTGATTCTTAATGCACTGAAAAATAAAACAACACAGAAATACTTTTAGAAGAATCAGGTTTTGTATAGAACCAGTAAAAATAAAGACCAAGTTGCATGGAAGCAATTTAAAGAGATTCAAATACTGGGAAAAAATTAACATAGGGAAGAACATCCAGGTAAAGAAAACCATTGGGTAAAAAGAAAACATTGCTTTTATGAAGAAAAAAAAAAAAAAAAAAAAAAAAAAACCAAACCAAAAAAAAAAAAAAAAAAACCCACCAGTTTATGACCTTTGGAAGATGGGGGATGGGGTAGGCAACTCAGGAAGACTACAAGGATGTCATGAGGCAGAGAGAACATTAGAAGGACTAAAGCTGGATGAGAGGATCAAATGCTCCCTCAGTAAGTCTGCAGATGACACGAAGCTGGGGAGGAGTGTTGATCTGCTTGAGGGTAGGGAAGGCTCTACAGAGGGATCTGGACAGGCTGGATCAACAGGTCAAGGCCAATTTTAAGAGATCCAACAATGCTAAGTACCCAGTCCTGCACTTCGGTCACAACCACCCCATGCAATGCTACAGGCTTGGGGAAGATGGCTGGAAATGTGCCCAGCAGAAAAGGATCTGGGGGTGTTGGCTGACAGCCGGCTGAACGTGAGTCAGCAGTGTGCCCAGGTGGCCAAGAAGGCCAACAGCATCCTGGCTTGTATCAGGAACAGTGTGGCCAGCAGCAGTAGGGAAGGGATCATTCCCCTGTACTTGGCACTGGTGAGGCCATACCTCGAATACTGTGTTCAGTTTTGGGCCCCTCACTACAAGACAGATGCTGAGGTGCTGGAGCGTGTCCAAAGAGCAGCAATGAAGCTGGAGAAGAGTTTAGAAAACAAGTCTTAGGAAAAGAGGCTGAGGAAACTGGGGTTGTTTAGCCTGGAGAAAAGGATGCTGAGGGGAGACCTTACAACTACCTGAACGCAGGTTGTAGAGATGTGTGTCAGTCCCTTCTCCCAACTAACAAGCAAGAGGGCAGTTGCACCAGGGGAGGTTTAGATTGGATATTAGGAAAAATTTCATCACCGAAAGAGTTGCCAAGCATGGGAACAGGTTGCCCAGGGAAGTGGTGGAGTCACCATCCCTGGAGGTATTTAAAAGATGTGGAGCTGTGGCACTTAGGGACATGGGTTAGTGGTGAACTTGGCAGTGTTAGGTTTACAGTTGGATTCAATGATCTTAAAGGTCTTTTCCAACCTAAACAATTCTGTGATTCTATGATTACACTAAGTACCTTTTCAAACAAAATAGATTCTGCCACAGTTTTACTGACTTCTTACCTATCAAGAGGAAAACAGCCCATTTAGCTCCCTGGGCTTGTTGGTTGATTACATGCGATTCCAGACCTACATCCCCCTCACACAGAGGAATGGTGTGGCATTTGGAAGTCGCACTCAACTATTTTTCCTACAATAATGCAAACCCTCCATCTTGCTACACTGCATGTCTTCACAACTTTCTGCACTGGAGGACTTTTTAACCCACTACAGTTATGTTATAACACGTTTTATGGATGTATCTAAAAATTTATAAAAATTCCTAAACATTGAGCCAAACAACGACCTCTTCTTGGACATGTCCTCCATGTTAATGCCTTTCTAATTATTAGTTTGCTATACTCTTTCTTCCTTTCAGAATCGGACTTCTATTCTTAAAAAAAAAACACCACAAAAAAAAAACCAACAAAAAAAACCCCCAAAACCTAAAAAAAAAAAACCAAAAAACCAAACTACTTTGTGCAGCTGAGGGATTGCTTTGCAGCCTCTTTTCAGCTCCATCTTGTTTCAGCATGCACATATCCTAACAGGATTTTTTTTCCCTCCCAGGTCTGTAGTTCCAGTATTTCGCTCACACTTAGCAGACCTGGTAGAACGCCAATTTCATCCTGCTGTTCAGTACCAACCTGTTTTGAACAATCTGCCATATACAGCATTTCACTTCTGGATAATGAAATTAATGTCTTAGTTAATCAGGGCATAGACAAAACTCTAACAAGACAGAAACCTGACCCAGCTACGAGTTCAAGCCTGCTGCTTATAAAAGAGTTACTCCCTAGTCTTTCTCAGGTAGTAACAGGCATGGCACATTCCTTAGATTTCTTCATATTGAAAGTGCATCCTTTATTTTTTTTTTTTTTGCCTCAGCAAAGTTGTCTATGATGAGTCTGAGGTGTTCTGTATCGTATTTTAACAAAAGCACAATACTCTGTGTAAAGTTGCTCATACACAACCTCATTTGCCTTGTAGGAGGTTTTCGATAGGCTCAGGCTGAACACCTTGTCAAATATTCCGGATTTAACTACCTTGGCATCATATCACTAGCACAATCGATCACTGCAACAGAAAGATTTCATCAGAACTTTGTTCCGAAATGCATCTGTTCAAGGCCAGTGATGAAAGAAATGGCTCTTACGGCCCTCAGCACAGAAACTTTTTCCAGCTTCTTCCTTCTGACAATAACTTCAAATGCACGTCTGTGTAAGTAAATCTTTTGATCTTATTTCCACTATTTCAGCTAAATCATACAAATAAGCAGCTTCTAGAGTGCCATCATCAGCCAAACTGGGCTCCCTAATCTGTTTTTTAAATAATAACAAGCTTCAGTTGATGTTTGTCCTGTGCTCACCACAGCATCACCTGCGGAGATTCACCCATATCTAACAACGAATGCAGTCAAGACCGCATCTTTCAGTTGGAGCACTTACCATCTCCTCTTCGCAGAAAGTCCCCATCTCCTTTTAGGTAGGGACCTACCTAAAGTTTTAGGGAACTTTTAGGAACTTTCTTGCTTTTAAGAACTCTATACTAAGATTAGTATCCTCTTTCCGAGCACGCTTGAACATGAACAGTAGCTTTGAAAATTAACAGAAGATGGGCAAGAACAGAGAGAGAGGAGAAAGGCACCAGATAGGCCAACAGCAGGACCACACAGGACTTGAAACCATGCTAAAAACTTTTGAAACAGTCCATCAACAACCACAACAAAAATATTCAAGTACACAAAAAGTATATATTTGCTGGAAGACATTAAACTAACTGGATAACAGTGCATGGGAGAAGGCTCACCTGTGTCCCTGCTCCCACCCCCTCTGAATTGAATCTTTTTGCTCAATCAGGCATTGCTGGGTCTTTTCAGACAATATCCTCAAGGTCTGTCCTTGCTCTCCTGGTCACGCAGAGCATCTCTCCTGGGAAACAAATGGGTTTGTACAGCTATTCTCGTTTTCTGTGCTAGCTCAGCAAACAGTTTTAGTTTGATCATTTCTCCTCATCAGCATGCATGCTGAATGAACTGTATCAGTCTTCAGCTACTCCCCCCACCTCCAAAATGGTTGCTTTTAAATCAAGACACAGAACGCACAAAATCCAAGTGGAACTTAGGTACAAACATTAACACTTTTCTGGTATATATTGTCACTAACATGGACAGTTTTATATTAATTTATTTAGAGGGAAAATTAAAAACAAACTCCTAAAACCCCAAACCAAACTTATTATTCTTTATTGATCAGCACTATCACTTTCACATTCAGGTTCCCCTCAAATGCATTATGCAAACTTCTGGATGCCAAGTATTTTCTCTACTATGCTAAACGACAGAGGAGCCAAAGGCATTAATTGCAGAACTGCTGTTAAAAGGAAATGCATTACCACTAATGCCTATCGTAATATTTGCAATGTTTCGGCAATATGACACCAACTAGTTTTCTTTTGTTGTATTTGATAATAGCATCAAAAACAACACAACATTGGAGTTACCAGAAAGAGAAGTCTGATCATTGAAAAAAAAAAAAAAAAAGAAGCATGCTTAAGACATGCAAAAATATTAACTCATACATGTACAATTCACTTCACTTTAAATGTAGACACCTACTGTCTTTAGACAGTCTTACTATCTAAAGACTGTAAGTCTCTATCAGCAGAAAATAGTAACCTTGATCTTCCACCACAGCTCTACACAGGTGCTACACCCCAGACTCCAGAAATGAATACAAACCAGGGACCACACCAAAATCAGAGGTGGACTCATTACTTTCTTCACGTGTTCTGGGGCAAACAATTCCAGTGCTTCCAAAGCCTTAGGGAAGAACACCTACTACAGCAGCTATAGCTTACATTTCCATGGCGTAACAGGTTAAAAAGTTCAACTGGTTTTATGATGAATACTGCATTTGACAGAAGGTCCAGCATACACGCAGTCTTGGACCAAAGGTACTAATTGCTTTTCAATTGAGAAACCGTGAATATCATCCTCTGAAGAAAATAATCAACATAAAAATACAAGTGTCAAAAAAGTTTACTGACTTTTCTGAAATAAAATTTCTTAATTATTCCCACTAATTTCAAGACTGCTCTGAAAAGGTAGTACCTTTATCCAGCCTGACTTATGCAGCTGTCAGGCCTACAGTTACACAATCACATTACCTGCCTAAAACATGGGAATTTGTTCAGAACGGGCAAAAATAAGAGTTGTCATGTCCCACCCCTCAGTTTTTGCCCACTCAAGACTTTTTGGTTTGTGGAACAAAGGCAAAGTGGAGGTCAGAACTTGGAAGTACTTTTCCACTTTGCTTGCACCAGACAAGCTTCCCTCCAGCCAAATCAATGCTCTGTTGTTCCTTTTCAAGGCTCAAATACGACAGCTGCAGAAAGACTCCTCTTGATTTACCATGAGCGTGGCGGTACGATTTCCTTCGGAAGGTGAGACACATCTGTTCAAACCTACTGAACTAAAAATCTCTTTTGCCCTTATTTGCTACCTTAGAAACAAGCTTCCTTGCATTCAAACTTAGCTCCAGTACCTGTAGCCTGCTCAGTGTTGCTCCCTCCAGCCGTGGTTAACGTTGCACCAGACCTAAGCCACGACTCTGCCTTAATTTTCAAAACCCAGCCGCATACAAAATGGGCAAGCTTGCAGACTGCAAACGTCTGCAGAACATCAGGGTCAACCCCTGATGATCTAGAAAAAAAGTATCGCAAGCCATTATTAAAAATAAAACCCAAACTTTTAATATATGCAACCTAGGAAACTGCACACAAATACTTAAAGGAGAGTCATATTTTGCACTTTCGTGGCAATTTGCAAACACACTCAAAGCAATTAATTGAAAAGTCTTACAGTAAAATGCTTAAGGTTATTCCTCCAAGCACTTAGCTTCTCTAGTCAGGCAACAGTTTCCTGATGTACTGAATATTTTACACCTTCTAAAGATGTATTCCTTTTCCTTACCAAAATACAGGTGAAACATCATTCCCTTTCAAAGAAAATGTTATGGTGATTGATAGGGATTTTTTTAAACTGCAAATATACATGTCAATAAATATCTCAGATTCTTTTGTACCTGCTATTTGTTTTCCTTCCTACAATTTTTATATTATTTGTAATTATTAACAATATACATAGAAAATCATTACAAGTTAGGATAAAATATAACATATCCACTTAAAGTCTCTGTTCAGGAAAATACATTAACTTCAGAAGATGATATTATCGCATCCCAAAATTGTACTGTGAACACAAACACCATCCAAAAATCATGACTAATATCAATAATTACAGTATATGCTGAGAAACAATTTTTATTAATTTACTCTTTTCTTTATTTATTTGAGAGAAAAAGGAAGTCCAGAATTCATCAACTGCAGATGACAGGCAGAATATAGCCTGGAACTCATTAGGTTTGGGGATACACATGTATTTTGGAAAGGTATCAAAGATTATTTATATTCAGAAAAACACAGTTACATTTTGGAAATGTACTGAAAACATAGTAATTTAACTCAAGCTAGCATTATACTTCTATTCTTCAAGCAGCTACTGCTCCATTTTTCATGTTACTACCTACAACAGTCTAAGGACTAGTCAGGCCCCAGGGCAGCCTAAGACAAAGGGAAGGACATTAACAACAGGGTGGGGTGGGTGAGGGGGGCTGTGTGTGTGTAATTGTAGTAATATGGTAAAAACACTGCCACAACTTCTTTCAGGGACATGCATTTATATATTTACTCTATGCATAGCAAAATAATCTGTTAAAAATCATGGCAAAAATTAATTTCCAGGAGGTATATGAATGCAGTTTCAGAAAAAAACAGCTGGAGACAGGCAGTTTCTGCACTTAAATTACACAAAATCCACATGTGAAATACAGTAGTCATTGTTTAACACATCACTCAATGCTTAAGTACTACGATGAGGAAGGTAATAAAAATCTGAAGTACAGGACACAAAAAAGCACAAACAACAGCACCCAGGCTGAGGCAGCAGCTAAACTCAGTACCAGTGTTGAGAACAGGGCAAATACAAGAAATAAAGATATAATTGAAAGGATTAATTCATAAGCCCAACACAAACTTCACCTCTTTGAAAAACATCTTCAGGTTCTACAGGAAACCCAGCCCTTCTCACAGGTAACTTCTGAGCAAATCCCAAAGCTAATTTCTAAAGGTATGACAAATGCAGGCCTCCTAACAAGATAAATCCTAGAGTAAACGAGGCAACTTGAATTACAAAAAATTACATTAACACTTCTTATATATATATAATTGTTTTTGTGAAAGACAATTTTTGTGAAAGCTATGCAAGTTATTTTGTTACATAAAGGAAAAGCTACATTATCTGTGAAGTGAGACTTGACAAACTACCAGAAGAGCCATTACAAACATCTTAATTTCCCAGGAAATAATTTCATTAGACAAAACAGGAAAAACCAGGAAACTGACAGAGTTCCTAATGATTATATACATTGCTTACTACAAAGCTGGCAGCATTTGTGAAGAGCAAATGTGTACATAAAAAGCCTGTCTTATATACCCCAAATATCTATAAAGGAGCCTAATGAGGCTGTGGTCTGCCACCCCACTACTATCAGGGTGCCATTTGCTCCTCTTACGTAGTACATCACTCAGTCCAGTATTCCAGATGCCCCAAGAAAGCCTTGTTACTCCCAGCAGAAAATCATGGCAAAACTTTCTCTTATACACTTTATTTCTCTCTGGACATACTGTTACATAAAAACTTGGTGTACAACAATTAGAGTAAGATACACTGCATGAAAAAAATTGAAAAAGAAAACCTGAATTTTAACAGAAAAGTTACTTTTTTCTTCATTCTGTCCAAGCCAAGACTGAATCAACATGCCTACCCGTGTACCATCACCTGCAACAGAAGGGAAAACTCTCCAGCAGACCACCACTACACACTTCAGCAATGAATTGTAGCAGAAGACAACATGACTCTCATACATTTCATTTCACGTGCTGAGGAATTCATTCTGACTTGCAGTAGATGATGCTACAATAAAACCTTGCCTTAGTGTACCTCACCAGAAGCATCACTCAATACAGGAGACTGCAATACAGGAAAACATTGCCCTTACCAAACCAACTTGATTATATCAGCTTCCAAAAAAAAAAAAAAAAAAAAACCAACAACAACAAAAAAAACCCACCCACAAACCACTGGAGACAGAATATAGTTATCACAAAAACTTACTGCTTAACAGTAACACTACAGCAAGAGAGCTGAAACTATACAAAGCCAGCTTTTCACCCATCCTCTGGAACACCCCAAAGTCTCTCTCAGGCCGCTAGAAGCCAGATGCAGCTACATTCCGTGCAGCCACAGCACATATCCATTTGTTTTGGCTACCTGCTCTTCCTCATTCACTGAGCACTCTCCGCATGTACAAAGCGCATCTTCCTGCATCATACATCTGAGTCTTTCAACGGTGCACTTCTATTTTCCAACCTTCTTCACTGCCAATACAAAGCACACTGCTTCTCACCAAAGAGCCAAGGCATTTGTGCTGTAAAGGACTTGACAAAACAAAATATGGAGGGACACTCCAGCGAGTATTTTTAGCTAGAGGTAGGTTATTCAAAATCACTTCCTGAAAAACAGTACTTACGTTGAGAGCAATAGTTCATGAAAAGCAACATGTCAACTAAGGACAGGAACCAAAACATCAGATTTCTTTCAGAGGGAATAAGACAAACCAGACACTTACGGCACTTTACATCAGAATAAGTTTCAGATATGAATCCTCTCTGTATCTGTTTTTAAAATCAGGCCAAAACCCAGAATTGTACTCAATGTTAATGTTCTGCATTCACAATAATCTAGCCAAGTTTAGGATATTCACCCCAGAACCTGCTACTATCCCCAAGGGTGTTTTGTTGCTAGCATATCTATCCTGGAGAGAGATAAGTTACGTTTATCTGAAGGAAAGTTAAGGAATAAAACCATAATAAAACACAGTATGTTTTCACTGTATCTGATATGAGAAGTGTTTTTGTGGATAAGGTATTGACACGTTAAGGATCATCCCCTCCTTGCCAGCTCACAGCTGGGGGCTGGAAATCCTACAGCAAACACACACACAAAGCTCAAATCTCTTATCACATCAGGATCCTCTTCAGTAAAGACCTACAAGTCTGGTATCACGGCAAGACCTCAGTGACAAGAGGCTGTCTAAGGCTCTGGTAGCATTTTAGCTGGATGAAACACAACAATTTGCAACTTTAAAACCCCCAAACAAAATAAAAACAAGTATAGCTCTCCATTTTCCATCACATAACACTACATATCATTTTATCAAGCTTTGTACTGCTTCCTCCAGTTACCTCAAAATTACTAGAAAGGCTCAAAACAAACAAGCGAGACATTAATTGATGCACAAGAGAGACATAACCCTAACTCGAGACAGCAGCTTGCACAGTCCCATAAAATGTAATCAGAAAGTTATATACTCAAAAAAGTGGCCTTCCACTAAATACATGTATTATATAGGAGCTGATAAATAAGCTGTATGGTGGAAGACATACAACCTAAGTGTCAAACCTTCACGGACATATAAAGAATAGCAGGCAGCGTACTGTTAAAAATTTAGTATCTATATTTATTTATTTAAGAACATGGGGTGCCCCTTTGCCTTAAGCCAAGACAAAATCTGGATTCAGTGCTCTACAAAGCTCTTAGCTCTCAGTCACAGATTATCACAAATTTACCATCCCAGTCACTAATATTCTTTTCTATACTTTGAAAATATATGAATATACATGCTTGGTAGCAAGAAATTAAATCTGTCTGGGACTCCCAACTAAGCTGGTAATTATTGCTTCATATTCCCACCTGACTCACCGAGTCCACGCAGAGGTTTCTAGACCTTTATCCAGCCTAGCCAGAAATGTCACCACGGCTGGGATAACACACTCTAAGGATTTTCTCCTCATTCATAAAATCAGCACAGTTCCTAGCTGGGAAGAGAGTCAAAACTAGCAGTTTTTTCCAACTATTTCTCGGGTTTGTCTGTCAGCTTGTGCCAAGAAAAATTTCACTAAGGCATAAACAGCCACAGCACCCCAGAAAGAGAGAGGAAAAAGCGTAAAGCCAAGCAGTGCAAAGGAAAAACAAAGTTTGGTACAGTCAAATCACCCCATATTCCCCTGGGAACTGAGCATCGAGGATCTGGTTTGGTTTCAAAGTGTCATATCCAAAGACACTACGCCTCTGCAAGAGAAAGGCTGTCCAGCCCCACGCGAGACCATGAACACAAACTAAAAAGATCAATTCTGCAAAGGGGGTTGGACTAGATGACTTTAAAGGTCCCTTCCAACCCAAACATTCTGTGATGCTGTGATTTGTCCTGTAGGACCAGGCTGCAGAGGCAGCCCTCTGCTGACATGTCAGACGGAAGTGGGAAAGCTGACAGCGTGCCCATTGACTCCAAACTACATGTGGCTTGCTCCCAAAAAAAGCTTACACAGAAAACCAGGTAAAATATAAAGAACTAAGGTTAATTCCAAGAAAAATTAGCAGTCACTTCCTAGGGAGACACATGTGCTGCTTTTCTTGATCAATGCCATAAACTTGCCCTGATAGCTTTGCACTAAATACAAATAAGATGCCTATGAATTGAGATCAAATAAATCCAGATTAAAACACCAGCAGGACTGTGACACAGAGAGAAAATGGCAGACCAAGAGAAAGAGAACGATCACCTGGAAACTGCATCTATTACCGCAGTAAGGTAAGAATTATATTTCCTTTTTTTTTCCTATGACTGATGGAAAAAACTTGGATTAAAACTCTATTCTGCCTGTAATACAGCTCCACTGCATATACTACACATTCAAAAAAAACTAATCCTTACTTGTATACCTCTCTCAAGACAATACCAGTGTTCTTGCATCAAGCCAAAAAAACAACTCCAGCAGGTCATGATTATTACTAAGGATCCATCAAGAAAACAGCAATGACAACATATGTTGCTTTGAGTATCAGAAAATCAGAAGAGAAAAGTGAGAAGGACGCTTTCCATTCAGGAGAGAAAAATAATCTAGTCAGAGGACTTTAATTACTTGTAGTAAGTGCAAGTAGTTTTAGTGGTAACATATTACAGGATGCATTCATCTGAGTATACACACTGGTGGATTTATTTTTGCTAAGGCCTTGAAATCACCAGGTCTTCTGGAGATGATGCCAAAAGTTATGGTGCGGCAAATTAGGAGGATTGAAAGGAAGAAGAAACGTGTGAGCGCTGTTTGAAATGGAATCAAGTTTTCAGATACACTCACATTTATTCTTTTGGTAGTCCAAAGTTTTCTTTATTAAAACTCAAGTCCTAGTAGATTCTCACCAGAATGCACACGGCCATAAAAAGCAGAAATATTCTAACATATACATTTTTAATATGATAGATGCAAAATAACTTTAGAGAACCAGATGACCCTCTAATCCTACACAGTTCACATCTATACTAGTTGAAGTTCAACACCAGTACCAGGGCATCTAGACATTTCTGAGAACAGTTTCTATACCCACAAAGAGCTGTTATGGTTATTTTGTCTCAGTTTAAAAACAAACTACTGAACCACTGCAGCACATGGGGAAAAAAAGTTTAAGTAAGAATATATTACAATGTAGAATTATATATATAAGGTTCCCTAGTGACTGTTTGCTTTACACAGGAAAGGTTAAGCTGCTTAGATAAACCGTAAGATGCTAGAATATGAACCACACCCCTTTTGTTTATTGTTAGCCATTGCCATTCATACTACTCTGCTAAGATAAATATGAACTTGTTTGCATATACCCAGGTGAAATTTTGCACTGAGTAACAATAAACTACAAAGAATTTTTTTTTTTTTTTTTTAAAAAAAAAAAACCTATTTAGCTTCCACATCCAGCATTCCAGAGCACAGTAAAATACTTCTGGCCAAGAAATAGCTGCATTCCCGTTCTTTCAGCATTCTGCAGCATATGGATGAACAGCCAGGCTGAAGGCAGACTTGACAGATTTAGAGATTTATATACAAGGGGGAAAAAGAATCTTTGCTGGTTGCCATTGGAAAAGTTCACATAAAGCACCAAACTGACAGATTGAACTGGTTGCTGATAATGAACTGATAAAACAGAATGGCTCTTCTTACAAAGCTGAAATAAAACTTTTTCTTAACTCTTTGCTTATCCTATTTAACTCCCATACACATAATTATTTTGCAACATCTATGTTTTCACAAAGAGTCACTAGCAATAAAATAATTCTCTTAACATGTTTATTAAGGTGGACATGCCAACAAATTCTTAATAGCAAAAAAAGTGGGCATTTGTGGCTTTTGTGCCACTCCTCATACTTCCTATCTTCCACCTTTTCGTTAATAGCAAAATATCTAATTTAATTCTAAGCTGGTAATATTCTAAGTAATTATAGTTTCCAGTAAACTGTTGTGTCCTTTTCTACAGTTTAATAACCAACCTTAACATAATATTTCTATTACCATAGTTCTAAGCAGGCTTCATCATCATCTGGTTATGCTGTGGTGTTCACAAACCATCCTGAAAAACCACCTCTAGCCTCAAGACTTCAACTTCTCAGTAAGTGTTAAAGAAAAACACGGAAGAACCCCAACGAAGAGAAGGCAAGAAAGACTGGCTTGGGTAGAACTGTACAGGGCCTTAGCTCCACAGTGCTTTTTCTGCCCAGTGCTCTTGAATGTTGAAAGAATAAGACGGTAGCCACAAAGAATAACAAGTGCAGCCAAGTGACATAAGAGATCCAAATAATTACTTGTTGCTCTGCAACAAATGGTTGTGAAGACTACATACGCAAGCAGAAGCCAGCTTCTGAAAACAAAACCTCTTATTAGGTCTCAAAAATATGCTCTTACACCTTACATGTGTATGTTGTACAGAAAAAAAAAAAAGTTATTTCTGAAAAGGAGGCAAGTGAAACTGGACAGCTAAGCAAGTAGACAAGGACTTCAACCAGAATACAGAAAGGCAAGGTGTTCCACCACCCTCATTGTAAAAAAAAATTTCCTAATGTCTAATCTTAATCTACCTCCCTCTATTTTAAAACCATTACCCCTCGTCCTATCGCAACAGACCCTGCTGAAGAGTTTCAGGGGCAGGCAAAGGCACACAAAGCACAAACCTTGTTTAGGCAGAGACAAGTCTGAGCGCATTAGCAGAGAAACGATGCCCATCCAGCCCAACTCCACCGTAGCCTTCCGAGCAGTCACGGCTGGACTGTTACCCCATAGAAAGAGCTGGGCAAGGGCTGCGTGAACCAGCAGAAAGCACCACTGTGAACCTACACCTGGGGTATTTTACCCCTGGAACTGAGTAGCACTTACATCATTTATTAGCAATTACACTGAGTGTTTTGCAGTAGCATTCGTTACATGCTTCAAAGCACAAAATAAAAACTGCAACTCAGTAAAATGAGGTAAGAAGTGGACTTTCATAGTTAATGTGTGGTAATTTAATGCACAATAATCTTGGTTCATGATCACATATTTGAATTGAAATGAATCTTCAAGACAATTAATATTCTAAGAAATTTGCATTTTTAGCACAGAAACCAATGGAACTGAGAATTGGCACAACTGCAGAATTGGAAAATTTCGTTTTCTTCACTGTAGGTGAAAACAGAAAAGCTTGGGACTTGTTCTGAGGAATGGGACTATGAAGGAGAAGTTATGAAAAAAAAAGACAAGACTTTGGGCAAAAAGGGTAAGAGAAGTCTGCATAAATGCTTGGAAAGTAAAGTTTAAAGGCAAAAGAGAAGCCAAACTCCAGACCTGGAAATGAAAATTGCAATCCAAACTGGGTATTGCTTTTTTTAAAATTAAGTTTCTATTTGTCATTTTATAAAATTTATTTTCAGATTAATCTAGAGGTGTCACTATCCAGCCAAAGTGGATAGTCATGTCTTTACAACACGTTACCTTTATGTTTATTCAATTATTTACTCATAAAAGTACAAAAAAAACCCCAAAAACCACACAACAGAGGTACCAAGAAATTCAAGTTTTGCAAGTAACTTTGTCCTCTTTGTAAAGTGGAAATAATCCAGGCTACCTAAGATCATACAGAATTGGATCCTCAAATAAAGATTTTTGATGGTTTGCAGCACTGGCATGTCTTTTTCCTTTCTTGAATTCTTCATTTGAGTCAACTTTACAGATCTTCACAGATATACAACTGTTGATGTAGCATGAAGACTAGAGAAAACATCACCAACACAACAAATCAAATACCCAAAAAGAAGCCTTCATATTTGTACTGGCTTTTCCTATTTGTATAGAAGTGTTCCTGTGCATCTAAGGAAAAACAGAACCTTTCAGTCAAGAATATCTGATGGGAAGCATTCTTGTTCCTTACCTCTTTCATAAAAGCTTGCATTATAACTTATTGCACTTCAGAGTTTTCAGCTTTGACCTCCCCTTTGCTGAAACAGTCTCCAAGAAACTAACTCAAACGATTTCTTATTTAAATAAAATTGTTTTTCCACCAAAGCTTGCCAAGTTTTAGAAAAAAAAAAAAAAAGAATCATTAAAACATAGTGAATGTTTGCCTATCAAGTTCTCTACTTTTTCAAATCTGTTATTAAATGGCCGCGTTGGGAAGGTATGAGCAAAACCAAGTAACTCCAGCTACAGTTTTAGGCTGCTGACGTGATACAGATTGTAACCTCAAGCATTGCTAGGCTGGTGACATTTTGCTAAGGAACAATGATATGAAGAAGCACTAAGCTGAAAACAATATTGATTAAACAAGACAAGGAAAAAAAAAAGAAAATAGAGAAACAAGGAGGCCCTCAAGGAAACAGCAGAACTTGCATTCTCTTAACTCTTGCAGCTGGGATTTGGAGCCTCATTCAATGAGTCTGCTTTCTCTTACTGTGTTTCTTTCAGTTTTCTAATTTCTATTCAAGTGATGAAACACAGTTGCTCTTAAAAAGTCATTTTACAAACTTAAAAAGGTAAATAAAAAATACATACATAAATAAGAAATGGACCTCCTTGACCATAATTCTATTTTAGCTTTCATATCTTGTGAGTTATGAGAAAACTACCAGTTTTGGGCCTTGTAATGCTGCTGACTGCTGTATGAGTACGAGTTACCAACATTAGCACTAAATCCCTCTGTAGCTGTGGAACAGATCTAGGCCTTTAACAACATGGTTACGGCCTTTAATTGTAACCTGCAACTGTACAATTAAGTTTAATAAAACTGTGGCCTACCCTGTGACTCACACAAGTAGCCATCACTAACATCTTTTGCACTAGACCCAGAACATGCCCATCTCGCATGTGAAAAATTAAGGTAATATTTCACTCTCACAGCACTCCCTTCTTGCAAAGCATTGCAATACAGAAGAACACTGTGAGAACGAAGCCTTAAGTGTTTATAAAGCACTTGGTGATTCTTGGATAAAAGATATTATAATTAAAAATTAAATTACTGTAAACTAGTGGGAAGCATTTTGCACCTTTCCCTAACAAAGCTCGTATCTCCACACACACAGTACCACTGGTACAGCGCTGCCCACTTTCATGGAGTCTGCAGGGACAGAATCCAAGTTAATTCCAAAGTTCAACCCTGCCTGAAGTTACAAATCTGAAACTACTGAAGCTGAGGAAATTCAGCTTTCAAATTTAAATAAGGCTGAGACACACGAAATGTAAAACTCTAGCCTGACTTAGGTTAAGAATCAATACAGTAACCCTTCAGTGAGCTTAAAAAGTATTGCCACCATAACTTTTTGTAATATTTAACAGTCTATATGCGCAAAAAAAAAAAAATATATATCATGACTAAGCAGTAAGAAAGGTTACTGAGACATCCAAATAAAAAAATTGTGAACACCTGTTAATAAGATTTTTATTACCATCTGGATTTTTATTACTTGTGAGCCAAGTTTTAAAAGCCCAAAAAGCTTTGCTGAAACAATTTTTCATGTATTCAGAAATCATTTCATACAAGAGAAGAGCCGTATTTCACATTTTAAAGCCCACTACATCTGGAACTCTACAAACACATTGAAATAGACACTACCCTGAAAGAAAAATGGCTATAAGAAGGCTCTGACACCAAGAACTTATTGTGCAGCTACCCATATGTATGTTAACTTCTGTTCTAAAAAGACCACAACTCTGTTTAAAATTAGACTCAGTATTACTGAATATGGGAAGGACAGTAATACATAAAAATAGCAGTTACACGTATCAGCTATTGCGTAATTTGGTAGCATTAAAAATTTATCCCTAAACTTAGCTTTATCATTAAAAGAGGTGTCTGAAAAATAGCAGCTTCAGCAATCAGAGACATTACAGGCAACTATGGAAACTACCGGGGAAGTAAGCTGATCTTCCACAGTTTTAATAAAACCTTGGAGCCAGAGCAACAAGCTGGCACAGTTCTAATACGATACCTGGGGAGCGACAGCTACATCTGCCACACCGCATCAGTTCACTGCACTGCATACCTGGTTATGAAGCATCTTTCAACGGCGGCTGGATGGTTCACGCAGTAAGGGTTCATAAATGTGTGATATGGGCAAGTTAGATGCTGAAAATCAGAAAAGCCACCCAGGACAGAAGACGCCTATTTGCATCAGTCAGCTGCTAAGGCCTGACCACGCAGAAGTGTGGCAATTGTAACCAGCCTTACACCATAACTTCCTCCCCTCGTTCCCCTGCCTCAACCGAACGAGACTTGCAGAACAACCTTCAGCTCATACACAGTCAAGTTCTGGGCAGCCAGTCTCCCTCCCCGCTTTTTCAGCTACCCAAAATAAGAGAACTGCCTCTCTTTATAATCTCTATTGATAAGAGAAACCTATCCTAACAAAAGCTAAACCATCCTTTCCCAACACTCTTCTAAAGATTGGATATACAGCAGGGAAAGTAAATTGGCATGCTGAATATAGGACAAAATACAACCGAACCAAAACAATACACCAGTCTGTTACAGTTATGTAACATTACATTCAGAGTTTGAAACAAACAAAAAAAAACAACCCACAAATCACTTCAGGTAAAAACCTGGTAGATCTTACAAATAACTTCTTCCTCCTTTTGCCATCTAAATAGGCAAGGCAAGTAGCAGAAGTATAGCAACTGTTTTAAAATAAGGCAAAAGCTTGAACATATTAACATTTCACAGAATCATAGAACAGTCTGGGTTGGAAGGGACCTTTAAAGGACATCTTGTCCAGCCTCCCTGCACAAGCAGGGGCATCTTTCATGAGATCAGGTTGCTCAATAGATTTCTCTATTTAAAGCACTAAATTCTGTCCTGGCCTTGACTGGGCAACTCGTGCTTTTTCACAGCATATTATTGCTGCCAGTGGTTGCATAAGAGTATTACTGAGATTTTCAGAAACACCAGCAGAAGTAGAAAACATCCCCCTAGGAACAAAACGGAAACTCAATTATCTGCAACTTTTCCCAGATATATTATTTTTTCACAAGCAATAACATGGAATTATGTTTAACTTTAAGATGCTCCCTCTAAAGTAAAAACCAATTTAAAAAAATTATATATGTGTACAATTTTAATTATCTGTAAACATAGAACTCACTTCCTATAATATCTGGCAAATAAAAAACACACAGGTAATATAAGGGGCCTGGTGCATTTAGAAAGTTCCTTTCATCTTCAGGAATTGAAAAAAAACCCCAAAATAAAAGATCAGCTAGGCTCCAAATACAGAGTTCTGCTGTGAGTCTAATGCAGGCCCTCTAGCAGCGAGATTATGTGATTATTTCTGGATGCCGCAGTCATGTGGCTGCACAGCAAAGCTTTTGTCAGAAACATGACACAATCCCGTCGCGCTCCAACTGCCAGCAGCAACTCACAGCTTTGCATTTTCCTGAAACACACCCACAGCGACAGGGAAGAAATCCCAGCTCTTCAGTGCTAGGTCTCAACCAGTCAGAGAGTTTGTATTCCTTGTTGCAGTCAACCTAAAGGCTCACTTGCCTCTTCCGTGCTATTACTGCGTACCACGTCAGGTGCAAGTTTGCTGGGTCCCAGTAAATCAAACAGCATTACCCCCACCACCACCCCGCCTCGAGAGGAAGCCTGGCTCTGGACTGCAGTGTGAGGAAGTTTGAAAGGTTGGGTTTGATATTTACTCTTACAGTATCTTTCCTTCAGGTACAAACAAGACTTACAATCAACATAATCACCCACTGTGCATCCT
Source organism: Tetrax tetrax (assembly GCA_009806455.1). Classification (NCBI taxonomy): domain Eukaryota; kingdom Metazoa; phylum Chordata; class Aves; order Otidiformes; family Otididae; genus Tetrax; species Tetrax tetrax. The sequence continues at coordinate 375,322 of WHYT01016955.1, forward strand.
TTGCTATATTATTATAATCCCCATAAGGCATCTATTTGGATATTGCATTATAAGGAGTTTCCTTCTGGGGGGCTGCAGAGAGAAATAGGTTTTTCAAACATTAGCATATAGTCTCTCATTCTGCTTTTTAGGAAAAAAACCATCTTATAGATCAACTCACTTGTTTCAGTTTATTTAACTACTTCTGCCTCTCAAACTCCCTCGAATATATACTTATTCTGAGTTTAAGTGCTACATGCATTTAGAGACAAGCAACTAGTTAAATAATATACAGAATTCTAACCACTAAGTACACACTGACAATTACTATAAAAAACTGGCAACAAAATTAGGTGTGTTAGACACTAAACAACAAAACATTTAGAACAGAACAGGATATGGAAATATACATATTTGGCTCTTCTCCCCTTACTCATCACTTGTTATTTTCTTTTACCTGTAAATACTACATGCTTACTACCTGGCACATGGAGTACTAGAAAATACTCAATCTAATTACCTGACTTCTGGATAATTGGCATTTGGCCATAAAAATAAAATCTTGTAATTCAGTAACTTGTGTGGTATGTTTTTGCAGCGCTTCATTTTCTTTCTGAAAGCTCGTAGAAGAAATGCTCAGCAACTAAAACCAATTCCCATCTGTGCTGTTTTTGACTGAGTTAATTTTCTTCACAATAGCTAGTACGAGACTATATTTTGGATTTGTGTTGGAAATTGCATCGATGACACAGGGATGTTTTAGCTGCTGCTGAGCAGGGCTCACACAGAGTCAAGGCCTTTTCTGCCCCTCACTTCACCCCATCACTAAGTGGGCTGGGGGTGCACAAGAAGTTGGGAGGGGACACAGCTGGGACAGCCAACCCCAACGGACCAAAGGGATATCCCACACCATATGGCGTCATGCTCAGCATGAAGAAGAAGGTGGAAGAAGAAAGAAGGTGGACACATTTGGTTATACTGTTAAAAAACAGTTTGCCCTGTTTCTGTTAGCCAGGCTGAAGGCCATATGCCATAGAAGCACAAGTCCTCCCCTGAAACTCTCTCCAAACTCTTTAGAAGTTGGGGTTTTTTTGTAACAGGAGTTTGTTGTAGCAGCAAGGCGCATGATTTCATCCCATCACAGTCAACATCCTCAGGACATCAAGGCTTTGCTGGTACACCTGGCTGAACCCAGCGCATGCCTGCACACAGAAGCTCAGAATAGCATCCAGGGGTGAGGAAGAGTTTAATGCACGCTCAACTACAGCTGAATGCATGAGCAGCAATCTGCCTTTTTTTTTTCCTTGGGAACACACTAAATGAGCCAAGCTGTAATGTGCTCTATTGTAATTGGTTAATGATTTTCAAGTTCTAAAAAAACAACTCCAAAACCAAAGAGCATCTGCATAATGAAAGCTTGAAAAAATAGTATTTTGAACTTTTGATACCTACAGGTCTCAGTTTAACAAAAAAAATGGAGCTATCAGATTTGGACAAGTAACAGCACACAGTTGTTCAGCATCCTGCTCATGGTCAAACAGCACAATTACTAGCTACAACAGAGGAACACGGAGAGCTCACAACACATGAAGCTTCTGGAAGCTGCGTTAACCAGTCGTGCATATGAGATAAAACGCAGCTCCAGGTCTCAAACCAGACAGCCAAGACCAGTGCCTGTTTGCTATCTTCTTGTATCTTTGTACAGCATCTAGAAAACCATTCTATAATTAGAAATTAGAAACTATTACATAATTAGAGATTCAGCTCTATGGCACAGATGCACCACACCTTTTAAAATGTTTAAAGTTATAAATATGCCACAAAAAGCATCTTATTTATTTGGTCTGTTTAAAATAAATCGTAAAAACTAATAAAAATATTTTTAAGACAAAGGCATGAAGTTTACAGAAATATTGTTTTCCCAGTAAGCTGAAATAACACTTCTGAGAGGAGGAGAAAAGACAGGTAGAAGAGAAAGCAGACTGCTGCATTTTGGGAAGAGTGACCATGTGCATAGATGCATCATTAAATGTAAAGGTTCCTTTACCACGTTTTAGCATGGATTGCTCTAAGTCTAAAAAGCTTCAGACACTTCACAACCAATTGCCACAGTATCTTCTTACTTTCTATAATTTTTCTCTCACTATAGTTATATAAACAAACTACACCTTTATATCAGCTCATTACTCTTGCTGTGGGTACCTTCCTACCATGTCAAATAGGGTTTAGGGATTTACTGTGCATTTCAAAGGCTTTAACTTAGAGTAACACATCCAAATCCACTGACACGCCACTTCTCAAAACCAGTTCTGAACTGAAATATCAATCTGAAGATGCAGTCTCCCAAGAAGGTCACCATGCAGTCTGAAACAGAACCCTTCAAGAGAGGGAAGAGTAATGCCGACTGATGGCTTAAATACCATTTTGAAAGAGAAAGATCAAGAGCAGGTGGGACAAGCAAGTGGGATGAGGCTCTGAGCAACCTGATCTAGTCAGGGATGTCCCTGCTTCTTGCAGGGGGCTTGGACTAGATGACCTTTGAAGGTCCCTTCCAACTCTAACCATTCTATGATTCTATGACAATCTTCCAAATTTACAGTCAACATGTAACTTCAGTATGCTATTAGACTGGCCAAAACAGTTCAAGCCTGAATAACCGTGCCACAAGATTCATTTGGGATTATGCCAAAGTATTACCTGTGACTGCAGCATCTAATAAGAATTTTTTCTTGGCTTCATGAGTTAATTGTCACTACAAAAATTCCAGTTCATCATTCACATCATTACGCGCTGGAAGGGAGGGATGTCATCCAGAGGGACCTGGACAGGCTGGAGTTCAACCAGGCCAAGTGCAAGGTCCTGCACCTGGGTCGTGGCAATCCCAGGCACAAACACAGACTGGGCAGAGAATGGATTGAGAGCAGCCCTGAGGAAAAGGACTTGGGAGTGCTGGTAGACGAGAAGCTCAACATGAGTGGGCAATGTGCTGTTGCGACCCAGAAGGCCAACCACATCCTGGGCTGCATCAAGAGAAGCGTGGCCAGCAGGTCGAGGGAGGTGATTCTGCCCCTCTACTCTGCTCTGGTGAGACCCCACCTGCAGTACTGCGTCCAGTTCTGGAGTCCCCAACATAAGAAGGACATGGACCAGTTGGAGAGGGTCCAGAGGAGGGCCACGAAGAAGATCAGAGGGCTGGAGCACCTCTCCTACGAGGACAGGCTGAGAGAGTTGGGGCTGTTCAGCCTGGAGAAGAGAAGGCTCTGGGGAGACCTGATAGTGGTCTTCCAGTACCTCAAGGGGGCCTACAGGAAAGATGGGGAGAGACTGTTCAGTAGGGCCTGTTGTGATAGGACAAGGGGTAATGGGTTTAAATTAGAGGGAGGTAGATTTAGATTGGATATTAGGAAACAATTTTTCACAATGCGAGTTGTAGAACACTGGAACAGGTTGCCCAGAGAGGTGGTGGATGCCCCATCCCTGCAAACGTTCAAGCTGGATGAGGCTCTGAGCAACCTGACCTGGTTGGAGATGTCCCTGCTCCTTGCAGGGGGGTTGGACTAGATGACCTTTGAAGGTCCCTTCCAACTCTAACCACTCTATGATTCTATCATAAAACAAACACTATTTTGAACACTGCATGTGATAGTGGATATTTGGTGAAGGCTAACTATTTATCTTCTACCCAGCATCCTATGACACTCTCATTACACCCATCTTAAAAAAATAACAGCATTACTAAACCTGCCAGAGATTACAGATTGCAAAGTGACTTTTTTCATCAATATGTAACAGATATTGACAGTAAACAGCAGAAGTAAACTAAATATGTTTATGCTGTTGTTTAGCTATTATGGACTCACTTGGTGAGCAGATTTGTTCACCGTAACCCTTAGCCCTTCCCATGGCTAATCAGAGCCTTTCTAACTGCCCTGGTTGCCAATCAGTAACACACAGTATAAACCTAAAGCAATAAAGAAAGCGTACTGCAGACTTCCTTTTCTGGCTTTCAATAATTTCTCTTGACTCTGCTTCTGCCAGATTAATTCAGCCAGTTAATTGCTGGACTTCACGACTACAGAATTGCATTTACATCTTGTAAATATGCAACTTTAACTTCACTGAGCATGCATCTCTAATTATGCTGATACGTAGCAATATGGTACCGTAACTCCCTCAAGTAAAAACTGATGAAGCCGCATCTGGTTCATTTTAAAGGGAACTTGAACAGGGCACTAAAATGCATTGAGTATCCTACTTATCTCAGGAGCTGTTAAGATACTGAGCCATGAAGATGATCTGCATTCTGCATTAAACATTTATTTGATGGTCTGCTAATTCTGTTTAACACTGAACCTGCTCACCAACTTTCCTCTGTTAAAGCAGAAGCCCTGATACATGTCTGCTTAGTTTAACGCATCTGACTGTGGAACTTTTTCTGGGGTAAGTAGATTACATCAATTTGCTCATGAGAGATATTCTGTAATTAATACTATCCTTCACCGACAAGCTAATACACTATTCTTTCATTCTCTAACACTTCGTCTGTAAATACAGGTTACACAGACAATATTCCAAAGACAAATTTCCAAGTCTTCAAACACAGTCTCTCCAATAGTTTATCCATTCAGCTGAGAACAAGAACAGTGTGACAGTCAGTGGTATTAGCTGACTATCCAAACTTTTTAAAAAGCAACACCAGATATCACTAGAATCAGCAGCCCATTTTTATAGTTGCTCTACAACCCCCCCCCCAAAAAAAAAAATTAAAAAAAA
>WHYT01016956.1:0-58159 GCA_009806455.1 Tetrax tetrax
AAAAAAAAAAAAGAGAGCCAGCTCATTGGCTCACTCCCCCGCTGAAGTACTGAGCATGATGCTTATGGCATGGAATACTCTCTTTGGCCAGTTTGGGTCAACTGCTCTGGCTGTATCCCTCCCTGTACCTGCACATTAGCAAAACCTGGGAAGACAGTGACCTTGGTCTCTTTAGCAAGAACTAACATCAGGGTGCTTATCAACATTCTTCACATATGAAATCCAAAACACATCAGCTACTGAGAGGAAAATTAACTGCATCCTAGCCAAAACCAGGACAGCAGGCCATCTCTTCTAAGAGAGAACCACTACCTTGACCCCTAACATCCTGCTGTAGGTAGACAATAACTGTTTAGAGCACGCATCTACAATGTCCCATCAGCAATCTGGTTTGTCTGCCCTTTGCCATTTCATCCCATGACTACCAGTTTAATAAGATTAAACAGAGCACTTAACCTGCCTCATACCAGTGCACTGACCAACAGCAACTGCCCTGCCAAATCAGATCCAAGTCTATACAAATCCAGAATCTTACATATAAAACAAAACACTAATAAGTTATGTTAAAATAGGAGATGACATATAACCAAAGAAGGCAGGGATGGCTAATAAAGCTTTAATTGTTCTTGTTTAATCACAAAGCTCCTGCGCAGGATATTTGATCCAAGATGTCCATGTATAGGCACAGCTAGGTAGTTAATACCTGTAACACCCATAGGTGGCATTGAAGAGCATGCATTGTTTACACTTCATTGAAGACCAGTGTATTGTGTATAGATCTTTCATACAAGTGGCTTCTAAAATACAAATGTTTATCTTTATTTCATATACTGGAAACATAAACATGGTTCAAATGAGATGTAACCTAAAAGTAGATTCAGAGAGCAAATATCTTCAGGTGGTTCTTTCACAAACCTGTGAGTCCAGCTTGTGGTTTGTCACTGCTGCAGCCATACAAAAATCTGCCAGAGGTCGAGAACAGAAACACACTAAGTTTTCCCATGTTGTTCATTTTTAAAGGACCAAGATGTAACATCTGAAAGATGTAAAAGGTGCTGTATAAAGAGAGGAATAGATCCAAATCACTGTCCAAATAGGAAGGTTTATTTCCTTTTGAAAAATTGTGTCTAGTTTTAATGAGTTTTGGATGTGGAAATGGGAGAAGTGACTGCCAGATTGAATTTATCTCACACTGTCCGAACTCTTCCCGAGAGGGCTGCAGGATTCTGACTACAAGGGGATAGAGTAATAAGAAGTAGAAGGAGTTTTGATCTGTCCGTTGTATCATATTAATTCAGTGGAACTCTTCTGTTTTACTTTGACTGGACCAAGATCAGAATTTTTAAGTTTAGGTTTTTTTATAAAAACATTTATTAAAAAAAATTCAGTGTGTATATTCACTCAGAATAACCAAAATCAGAGGTGTTTGAACATACAAGCCAACCAAAGCCTGCCTAGGAATACCCAATGTAATCCATCATTCAGCCTTTATCACGTCACCCACATACTTTCAATATTGTGTTCTCAGCCGTTCCATAGACTGCTAATAACCTCAACATTATTGATTAAAAAGAGAGAGCAAGATAGAGAAAACAGGAAGAAAATACCAACTCATTTCACACAGATTATCCAGCTGCTGGTAGCTGCTAATCAATTCTGGTTATGCAAGAGCCACTGGGAACAAATCTAAAGGCCCTCCTAACCCCTGGATTTGTGTTACTGAAGAGTCCCTTGAAAGTTCATTTTCAGAAGAAAAGTTAGTCTGCTTAGATGTTTCATATCCTTTCTAAAGTAACAATCAACCTTGATCTAATTGGGGAAGCTTCTGACCAGACCCTTCAGAAGGTACATAAAGGTACAACAAGCAGCAGTGCCAAAGGGGCTTCTGATTTGAAGAAAAGCATGAACAGACACCAGAGGAGACTGCACAAAATCACAAACACTGCAATTGTATTTATCTCTTCACAGAAAGAGCAAGCCCTGGCATTGAATGACAAAATTATTTGTTTAAAATAACATGTGTTACAGATCCGTAAATGAAATTCAGACCTCCTCAGGCCTACCCCTGGTATCTTGCAGGACTGCACATTTTCAATTCCTCCAGTTTCCATAATAAAACAGAGATGTAGCTTAGAGGAAAATTTTGAATACCTTACGTGGTATCAGAAGGCCACTGTCAATACAGTTCCTTTATATTTAGATGCATAAGCCCCCATGAAATACACAGAATATATTTATGTCACTGTGCTTCTCAAAGACCTTCTGACCTCTCCAGAACATAAAAGGTATTTGTCAAACTTAAAACACACCTCACAGTTTTCTGACATTTCTGTAACTATTGGCAGGTTTACATGTCCAAGTGCTACTCTGGCAGGGTACCAGTCCGTTGTAGCTGAGCCACAGACCCAGAGAAAACACCTACAGCATTCAGATATACTGTGGTTAGTATATTGTGAAACATGTTCTAGTTGTTCAAAGAGAGGAAAAAGATAAAGGGAATTCTATATACTTCCCCATAAATAACTATTGCAGTAAGTGTTCCAAATGCAAAATGAGTATGAAGATCAAAAAAGATAACTGACTCAAGGCTAACAGCATTTCACTGTTGAGCATTGTCAAGGCAACATCAGAGCTTTTCAGTCAGGTCCACACTTTATCCTCTGGCTCAACTAGGTTTGGCACCATGACTTGTGACCACGTAGATAAGAAAAAAACGTGCCTTTGACCCTCAAGACCAGTAGGTGTCATTTTGTAAGCAGAAAGGCTTCTGTGTGTATCACATTACAGATGCTGTGAAAAGTCCTCTATATCCTGCAGCTGAATAGTCAAGCCTAATAACACATTTGACCTTTACGAATATACAAACAGGATGGCTGAAGAGATTATTTTAATCAGATCTGAATGCATATGAGAGGGCAACATACAATTATTTGGATTATGCAATTAATGCTTCCATCTAACATTTCAGCAGAAATCAGCTTAGGGAACCAATGCAGATTCCTGTTGTAATTGCCACAAAGCACAATAACACTCAGATTATGATTTAAAATACATTTTATTAAACACACATACACCTTCTATCGGGTAAAAAAAAATTACCACTTCAGACTATGACTTTTAGATATATGACAGCACATGTCCTATTGCTGTGTGTCAAATGGAACTTCACAAGCTCACTGATCTCTTTGCTGCACAGATAAGAGATGCTTGCAATTAATTTTGTTCCAAGATCTCTCTCCATCTCTGGTCAGAGTGGGGAGCAGAAACTCAAAAAGATTGTATACAAAAAAAACCCACATTCTCATTCCAGCAGAGTATCACAAAGTGAGCACAGAAAAACTGTTGTGCTAGCTCTACCATCACAAACCATGATCTAGCCCCTCATGAAAGCCTCCACATGCATATGTTAGCAACCAGATAAGATGTCCACTGGATATGCCTTAGGGTGAGCTGTGTGCATGAAGGGCAACACTAAAAACAGGGAAAATAATTAAAAGAAAGATGGCAATGCCAGAAACAACCAGTGAAATAAAGAATTGAACCAGACAACAATCCTGTACATTCTACGGCCTTCAAGAGAATTATAATGAACCATTAACGGTGGGAAGTAGTTCTAAAGGGACAGGAAATTATGAAGATCACTGAGCAGTAACTAATCCAAAAACACAGTATAGGGCTAGATTCTAGTCTTCATGCTGATCTCTTGGCTGTGGTGAAAACAACCGAAATCCCTGTTGGGGCAGAGCTGGAAATGTAGACAGTTTATGGGCTGGCAGGTCAGCTAAGAGAAGTAAACCTTATGATGCTTGAGGCTTTTACTTTCCTATTTTAATCAGAGCCCTTATAGGGACATACCTACATTAAATCTTCTACCTCATTCCTGGAGTACAAGAAATACCTACCAGACTAGGTTTATGGTTACTGTTAAGTGCAGTATTCGGGCAGGATCATCAAGGCATACATTAGCTGTTGCTCCTGAGCACATATGCGGGCTTTACTGATTTGCTTCCCCTTTTGATCAAGCTAAGCCTAAGTTCTCTTTTGACCCTTGCCTCATTTCAAGTCCTTTTTAATGATCCGATAGCACAAAACAGTAAAAATTCTGATTCTCACACAGAAATTAAACTGCTTTCTGTAGCAACACTACAGAAATGGTGCTAATATTCTGGGAGGCAGGAATTGGCAATTAAATACATTTTTCTAAAAATTGTCATTTTGTTAGATGAAAATGTGTCTGGTAGAATAAGAAGGACGTATAATTACAAATGCAGGTTAAGGGAAATGCAGCTCAAACAGCTTTTTGGTGGGGTTTTTTCCTGTTTTCATTTTAAAGTTTCTATATTGAAATATCTACTTATTTCAAAACAACGAAGAGGAACATAGCTAGAGATACCATACACATTGGACCTGAAATAAAACAAAAGGGTTTAAAAGGATAAAAAGGAGACCTACATTACTCAGGGAAAAAGCCACTGATGGATAACTGTTATTGAACCAGAAAGAAATAATGAGGCCAAGGCTAGCAAGTGAAAAAGATGGAGTTAAGAATGATCATTTAGAAGACAGTGACACATTGCATGGGGATCTTTCCATTCTTTCTCTGAGAATGCAAAAGACATAATAAACAAGAAAGGAGGAACTCAAGTGTGTGACTCTAAGAAGAAACAAAGTAAATTGCAGCCTGCAAAACCTGGTCTAATCAGAAAACTGACAGAAATACTTAACTTCCAGAACAAAGTCTATAGAAAGGATGGATTCCTATAGACAAAAAAGGGGATAGGAACACATTCTGGGAGCAGAAGCAGCCCAAGGCCAAAAAAAAAGAAAAGATATATGCATGCTGACTGTAGCAGCATTGCCAATTTGTACTGATTTGAAAGATATATGGTTGGAATATTATGGGAAATTGCATCTTGCTCCAGGGCAAGATAAGAAACCAGAACTGGAAATCCTTAGGAGGGGAAAGGAAAAAAAGTTAGAACACTGATCAAGAAGGGTTTGTATGGTGTACATCCTAGATGGGATAAAATTTGCAGGATGATATTGAAAGGAAACATTTTTTCTGCAATGCTGTAAGATCACGTTCATAGCCCCTTCCTACTTGACATTAAGAAATTAGCAGAAATGATGTGCTTAGTGAAACAGCAGGTAGCTGATCAAAATGTGAGGAAAGCTAGCAGAGTTTGAAGACATATTTACAAGATGGCACTGCAAATTTATTTCCTTCTCTTAAGTAAATATTTCAGACATATATAAAATACAGGAGAGATTTGACTGAATCAAATCTCTTTTAGAAAAAAAAATGCTCAGAATACATTTACATTTCAATCGAACCATCACTCAGGAGTGAAAGAGCAAGCCCAGTCCAATCTCAAGAAAGGAAAGAGTGTCAGGGAGTTTCTAGCTCTGAACACACAAAAATTCTACATTCTGTCAGTCTTTACTGGGAGATTAGACCTCAGATGCTGGAAATGCCAATGGCAAAGACATGCGAGACGACAGAACAATAATGCTACTGTGAATGAACAGGGGAGCAAGGTGGTGGTGGTGGTAGGGGGTTGTGTTTTCAAAAATAAGATGCATTCTTTCTGCAACAGTACCAAATAAATTCTAAATTAACTCATTCTGATACCAGAAATGCTAGTATCCATCAGACTAGGTGCTACCACCTCTATTGGAAAAGCCCAATTAATATTTCACCACTTCTAGATTAATCTATAACCACTGACAAGTTATTTGAGGATGCCACAGTTTTATTTCAGAAGTCACGCTAACATTCTGTTACTGAGTAGTTTGTCAAGCTTTCACAGCTTGTTACTTCCCCCCCAGCACATTCAGTCAAAACAGGACAGCCTGGTAATAAATTATCAGACAGGACAAATGCCAAAGAATGCCTTCTACATTTCATTTGATCTACTGCACATACAGATTTCCCAATTCACATGTGATAACAATATTTAAAATAACTAATTTTCACTTACTGAAAAACATACAGCAGCCCATTAAGACAGTCTCATTACTGTGGTAGTATATTGCAGTTTTAACTTAGGACTTTTCTATTAAGCAACAGCAATGTCCAATAAATATTTTAATTCAATAAAAATAGCAGATATTTATTTTCCTCTCAAACTAAGAAGTGAAAAGTCTTTTCACATGAAAGGTTTCCCTTCAGAGGTTATAGAATCATAGAATCATAGAATCACATGGTTGGATGGGACCTATAAGATCATCTAGTCCAACCGTTATAAAAACTTTTGACTTATTTTTTTCCTCCCTGTCTTTCTGCAAAGCTATTTAAAAAGCTGTAATCTGTTCAGCATTCATGCTGGTTATTTTCTTATGCCACAGCTTAAAAAGCAAACCAAGCCCTCAGTCTGGAGCAGTTCACCTACCAAGCTGCCTTGGAATCACAAGTCTTAAAAAGCCTGCAAGTTTTGCCTATCAAGGAGCAACAAGCACAGGTGCCAGACACCCCTGGTTTGTCAGGCTCTCTATTTCTTGTCAGCCTGCCAAGCTGCTTGCCAAAGGCTGAGGCAGGAGAGCCAGGTAGAAACCCAGCAGGAATCTAGAATCAGCTTTGCCAAAATGGACACCCAGCATCCTGACAGTGAGCATCAAGGGACTGGCAATGGGAATCACAGTTCATGCTGTGATATTATGGTTGTGTTACAATTTCAGTATATTGCTGTATCACTGTGCTAAATCAAAACCCCACAGAAGGCCAAATATATCAAATAAGTTAGCCTGATAATTAAACATTAAACCATCTTTGCATGGAATACCTAAAAAGAACCTAGTCAGACAGTATTGGACTTGGACAGTTCCCCCTTACTTTCACTTCCACAGAGGCTCCCCCTTACTTTCACTTCCACAGACGCAAGCTAGGAGAGAAGGAAAAAAAAAAAAAAAAAAAAAAAAAAAAACAGCAGTATGACAGAGCAACAAGCAGAGGCTTGGCTTTTAACTGAGTTCCGGTATTGGGCCTTCATATGAAAGTCACAGATGCTAGCTGAACAGACTTCCTGCCAGCCCTGGACAAAAAGCATCAGACATTTCAATGAACATGTCTTAACAACACTACTTCATATACTTCCAAAAAGACTAACACAACTCAGCCACTATAAAAAACCCTCAGATGTTTTTGCTTTCGCTACTTAAATTGAATCTGACTAATAGTAAACTGAAATTACTGTATGTTAAAATTATCAGCCCTTTTTCTACATTTCACTTGCATTATCGTGGACCTTTGGTATTGCAGGGAAAGAGGATTTGGGATGTTTAAAATCTCTGCCTTGATTAAAATCATTAACAGGATTACTTCAGTTTTGTTGTGCATTTAACATACAGAAAAACTACAAGACAAATACCTGATCTTGTCACATCTAGAAAAAGGTTTGTATTATAAACAGGATTTTAATGAAACTGACCACAGGAAAAAAACCTGTAGAACAAGGACAGATTTAGTTGATTTCTTTCAGATCGCACAAAGCCTTGTATTTGAGAAAAAGGATGCGAAGGTGACAAAAAAAAACCTAACTGTATTTTATAAAAAGGCTAGGATGGTGTAGAAAATTGTTCTCTATTTCTGACCTGACTCTAAGGATGTTAAATCTCACAGAAATGTGATCAAATATACTGTTTCAGAATTAAAGAGACAGATACAGAAAAAAATGGACCATAAAATAAAAAAGGTCTTTTATAAGGAACACGTTCATCATATTATATTTAAATATTTTATTATGAAAGTTAAAGATTATATACATGCCTTCCTGGAATGTCCAGTGCATTATCAGAGTCAGTTTCAAATATACTAAATTTGAAAAAGTGTCACAAGCAAAAATTGCTCACCCAATCCCTGCCTATGTTGTTATATCATCAGGCTGTGCTATGAGGTAAGGCTTGTAGCCATATAATCCTTCGTGCTCATCAGGTTACAGTGCTTTCAGTAGGGCAGACAGAATCAGTCTGGATATTTTCACACTGTTTCCACTATGCTTCTTGTTTTGTGGGACTACATAGAGCCAACTCCAGCACCTGCTTCCATGGTATAGCTATGCCATAGCCCCCTACAGAACACTCATCATACATTGGTGTCCTTTCATGAATATACCCAAAACACCTGAGTTTTTAAAAAGTGGGTTTCAGAACCCCAGCCCAAGCAAGTCAAATGACTGCTACATTTGCATCTTTGGGAGAAACTCACTCGAGTTGGTACCAGAAGACTGCCTTGCTCCTCCCCGTTTATTCCACGCACAAAGTTTCACCTGTATAATCTCTTCCTTGTAAAAGAAGAGATGAGACACCAGGGACAAGGTATTCCTATTTAAAGGGAACCAATACAGATTCATTTCTTACTGATACTGATGTAATTCAGATCAGATCTAAAGGAAGTGTACCATTTTGTTTAACAAATTCCTAAGTATTTGAAGAGTAACTTACTAGTGACAACACATTTAATCTCATTTCCTGTAAAATCTTGCATAACCACAGCATTCTTACATCATTTGGCAATAGCTTAGGTCAGGGCCTCAGAACATCTCTAAGATGAAGGGGCTCTCAACATTCAGGTTTTCATGGTCTGCCTTTCAGGGCCAACTTCATCACTGCCCGCTGCTGTGGATTTACATATAGCGCAGATGGGGTAGGAGGTTGCTCAGTTTTTCCTGAATAAACAGTACTCTACAGAGCCTCCGTTTTGCCATTACACTAACTAGTATATATCCAACACGCCAGCATCAGCATTCACAAAAAAAAAAAAAAAAAAAAAAAAAAAAAAAAAGGATTTTGAGAAAAAATATTTGAAAAACATGAATTTTTAAGAGGATAGAAACATATACAGAGATAACTGTGTGCAACAATTCCAGAGATGTGATAGCGTGGAGTGGGTTGATGAAGAAACATTGTAATTATAAAACCCTGTAATCTGGAACAGGGCTAGCTGATTTCTGTAATGGTGTAATTCTGCTGTTTTTAACATTACATTATGTAGTTATGGTGTCTGATTAGGTAATTTACACGGAGTTGATTTGACAGGAATTTTAAAATATCCTTATTGCTTTATATATTTATTATAAAGGAAGATTTCTATTTTACTGCCTCATTATGCAATGAGTCAAAGATTCTGGTATCTGTCAGAATATGAACCCAGCAGAATAGAATTCAATTGCAAAGTACTTGCTACATAGTAGAGACTCAGGTGAGAATTTGTTCAAAGTCCTCCAAATAGATAATTTTTAAATTGGAGACATTCACCCTTTTAAATGACTAAATTTTACTTAACTAGCTCTCAGACTACTCAAGATTTGCTGCTTGTTGAAGATTCTGGTCTGCCCACTTCAATTTACTTTGGCCTTCCTTTAACACCACTGTAAACCTCTATTTTGTTTGTTTATTGCTGTTTCTCCTCCAGGATCTGTCACATCCTTCCTCTTCTTTTCATTAGAAGCTCCTTCTCCCAACACTCTGCACCAATGCTCCTTACTTTGTTTTACTTTTGTGCTTTTCTCTGATGTTATATATATAGAATTTTCACCACTATTTCTAAACCTGCATCTTGCAGTTCTATTATCTACTTCTGACTTTTCTTCTTCAAATTAATATTTACCATTCCTGCACAGATATCTTCTCCGAGGTAGTGCAAGTAATTAAAAGCATTTATGTCGTCTGCTTGTGCACAGTTCTGCCTTACGCATGTTTATAAATTCAGTGGGTAATTGCGACAGAGAGGTTAGGAGAGGAAGAATTATTTTGTGATTTCTCTATCAGCTCTTGCCCAACATCTTAGACCTGATTTCTAGCTTTAAAAATAGCTAAGGTGAAAGCAACCCTATCCAAAGTTGCATTTATACTAGCAAATTAAGCAGTGCCAGGAGGAGAGATTGCACTGTTAAGGGGCATTGAAACTACTTGTTTAGACTTGTTACATTTTTGAAGTCTCAAACAGTTTTGGCATGTAGCAAATCACACTCCCCTAAACAATTCCCTGGTTCTGAAGATAGCGGATAACAAGGATCATCCTCAAAAAAAACATGACAGCTTGAATGTTGCCCACCTGTCCCTTGTGCTGGAGGGTAAACCAGTTTCATAATATAGACATGGGTTTTTCCACACTAGCTGACCTCACTGTCTGAGAATGGTCCAAAGCGCATTTAAGTGTACAGATGTAACCAGTAACTCCACTAGGGTCAGCTATCAACTCTGCCATTTTAATTTACTGTGGAGTTTACTGAGGGGCAAAAGAGAGCAATACAGGAGTAATTTAGAATAAAATAGCTAAGTGGGACTTTAATTATTGAATCCTCCTCAAGCAATGTCATTTGGGATCAATCAATAAGGGAGTTTGTACTAAACATCACAGTAACTTCTCCAAGAGCTTTGTCTCCAGTGTTAATTTATTTTATACAGTCTGACCATTAGAAGCTTATTTTGAAGTGTTTACATATGGAACCAGGGGATAGCTACAAGAAGAGCAAGCATGACTGATGTACGTGAAACTTTATCTGAACTTTGCATGGGAATTTAGTAGTCGTGGGACACATGCAGTACATCTTTATCGCTGCTGGCATACTGATAGCCCAGTGCTATTTTACACCTGACAACACATCACTTCGGCAATCCAGAATTCAGAGAGTTTGCATGCATTCAGGTCAGGACTGGAAATCCTGTCTCCCAGGAGTTTCAATGCTGAGCAGCTAACATTTCAGCAACTCCCAATATAAAACTGCAATTTATAGAGGGTTTAAGTAATAAGCCCAGCAAACAAGTCTTGTTGAATGCTACTGTCTCATTCACTTCATAAGAACTCAAATATATACATCTGATGAACACACACAGTATTACAGGCAAACTAAAAGTGCATACAGTAAGTGTTCAACAGTCATCTTGTAAATCAGTAATGTACAGGGGTGGGAAGATCTCGGAGGAAAAAGAAAATATATTCTATGTTGTTTCTGCACAGCAGTTTCACAAGTCTTCAGCACTAGAGTCAGAATGATCAAACCCAGTTGTTCAGGACCCACTTTATTCCAAATCTTATACTAGTGCTTCAGAAAACTTATTTTTCAACATCTAGGTTTCATGTTTCATGTTCTCCGAAACATCTAAGGCTTCCACAATGTTTATGCAGTGTTTAGCTATATTCATGACTGGGTTCCCAGCTGTGGAAAAAATGACCCATACCCGTGATCTAGCACTGTGCTAGACCCGAACTATGAAGTGAGGAACCCTGGACTCTTTACAGGGGCCATACAGTGATCCTTCTCCTGAATCACAATCAGTCCATGCAGTATCACAGTTTTAAATTTTGTCAGTAAATTTTTTTGCTTCCCTAAATTTAGCATCTCACAAGGTATGGTCCCAGCTGCACAACAGAATTACATATCTGCATTTTATCTCCTATTTTATTGCTAAAGGATTCTATTGCTAAAGGTCTACATACCACAGTACTTAAAAGCAAACCTTGTGACAAGGAAAAGGGAAGTCTCTTCTCTCACATTTAAGGTGTGGTTTCCCTCCTGCCCTCACACAGGTTCTCATATCATTCTTATTTCCATAACATGTAATTTCTCTCCAGTAATGAAAGAAGAAATGCAACTGCTGTCTGTTTTCACAGTTCATTTAGCCTCACCTTTCCTCAACACGAGAATCCTGGCTTCCTGCTGCAGAGGAGAGAAAAAAGAAACAGATGCTTTCCCCTTAAACATCTTTGGCCAATATCCAAAAGCCACTAATAGCAGATTCAGAGGGATTCTTACCCCCCCTCTAGCTGCATCCAGAAACCACTTTCATAACAGTTTAAGAGGCATACAGCAAGAGAGTCCTTCAGGAAAGACTATGTGGAGGAGGGTAACCCTTTCTGTTTAGATCCTTCCTTACCTAAATCTTTGTTTCAGGTTGAAGTAGTGCACTTTTTCAAACTACTTTGGTAAATGAGAGTAAAAAATAAATAGCAAAGGGAATGTGAGACATGCTTTGACAAACAATTCCCCATTCTGTACAATTTTCTACTGGTGTGCAGCACTCCAGTACATAACAGGTGACTGCCACAGAAAATGGGCACAACGTTGCACACAATGGCACATGCAAGAACAATCTGGTCTTCCACCAAAGGTCAAAGGAGCTCCAGTGCAAACTTAGAACGGAGAGAAATTTCACTAGCCTACCTGACCAATATCCCCTCCTCTCCAGGAGAGCATTAGGCTATGGATAGAGCAAAGCTCATAATTAGTCCCTTAGAGACAGATGGGACCTTCTTAAGCAAAGCTTAGAACAACACATTCTGATCCTATCTTTCAAAAACCTACATATTCTAGATCTTGTCACAGAAACCCACTGGGAAATACCAAGCACAATACTAATTAAAACAAAAGAAAAGAAAACAAAGACACTGTCCTAGAAATAACTGTCAAACTTCTCCAGTTTTTCCAGTCAAAAGGGATTTGCTGTATTCAAATCAATCCCAAACTAATTAAATTCAAGGCTTTAAGTAGTTTTTGAATTTTTATCTTTACGAACTGATAAACACTTAGTAAAGCAATAAAATTTACATGTATTACTACCTCTCAGTCTGAGAAATCTCAGTCTGAGAAAGGTAATTAACAATACAGTGAATATATTTAAATGAGGAAACACAGAGAAACAACTCTAAGGTAACCAAGAAGCCCAAGCTTTAGCAAACAATCTCTTACGAATAAAGTAAGCCAAACTCTGAGGTAACTATTAGGGAACAACATTCTGACTTTTTCAAATGTCCAACAGCACTTCACAATTTTCACCATCTTCTCGCCATGCACACATTGATCTGTTTTTCTTTACCAGTTTACCTCAAGTGCTAGAGCGTCTTGCATATTGCTATTGCACATGTACCTATTTCTATTACCAATACATACCTTTATTTTTAACATATCTAGCTTTTGCATCATTTTACTCATCTGTCAGAAAGCAACTGTAAAGTCGTGTTTCACAAATGCTGATCTGTAGTTCACTGCAAAGTTTTCTGGACAGGTAGTGCAGATCACCAAACCAGAGATGGGTTTCAACTCAGATCCAATCCTAGCAGACTAGGCCAGACTAGAATTTCCATGGTAATTACTTAGGTTTGTAATTTTGCTTTTGGAATATCTTAAAAGCTAAATCACTTCTTCTAACTGAAGAGATGCAACAGATGTAAGTCATACCTTTTCATGCCTTCCTAATGCATCTGATAAAAGTTTTACTACTGTTATTTTTACTGTCAACAGTGAATAGCCCAACCATCTCTGAAGCTAGAACTCAGCAAAATGGGGGCACACTGCACTGATCACTTTTGACAAACTGTCAGAAGGTACCTTTCTGGTTCCAAGCAATCCTTTAAAGTAATCACAGATTAAATGAGACAGACTGCCAAAAGCCACAAAGAATCATTAAGATTGTTTTATAGAGATGCTATCAAATAAAACATCTTAACTGCCACAGGTCTACTTAGCTCAAACTGTGAAACTTGTAAAGGCTTTATGAATACTGAAATGTACTAGTTATTTTTGATACATAGTGTTCCCTACAAAACCATTGACAAAAACACCAATGATTGAAAACCAAGCACTATAACACTTATTGTTTAATCATTCCCTAATTTACTGTTTCGCAGTCCAATGACAGAGCAGTAATACACTGAGCCACATGCAGTACCTTTTGCTGACGCTAACAGAAGACACATTACAAGATCATAAATAGATTTCATGAGAAAGAGCGAGCCATGGCAGTATACTATAGGTTTATTCTAACTTCTGAAATAAGCTTGACTGCAATGCTATTGTGACCTTAATTACATAGGCATATTTACAGGCTTGCTGCTTCTATATTTGTTAAAACATTTTATTTTCAGTGAGCTTATATAGTAGCATCAGTTGCGTTCTAACAGTACTATTACGTGAGCTTTTATTGAAAACAAAACTAAAATTTTTGTGAGTGCACAGATTATTTTGCAAATAATGCGCTCTCTCAGTAGAAGCACATGCACTAATCCTCTTTTTCACTGCATGGCTAATAATTTCATGATACCTTCATTACAAACTGCTTAAGGAAGTTCAGGTCCTCAATCCATTACCCTACTGCTGCCCGCAGCTAACCAAAAGAAATCTCTTCCTCCACAGCAACACTGTGTTGCAAATCCCCAGGCTAGCCTGTACAGCTAGGTATAAAGGCACCAAACTCTCTTGACATAGCCAAAGAATCGTACAGGGATTGTGGGCACAGCCAGAATGCTCCACTATCCAAGGGTTTAAGGTTGAACATATCCATGGCAACAGAACTCTATATGCAAGTAAACCCCCTGAACTACCTTTTCGCTTCAGACAAGTTAACAGCAAAATGATTTTAAAAATTCACTTGCAAAATCCTGAAAATAAATTACAATATTCAAAAGGTTTAAAATAATATGGATGACAAAAGGGAAATAACATCACTCAATTTACTTCTCTTATGTAAAGATGAGTATCCCACGAACTCTCTCTAGATCTCCATGTAGGAGACCTAACCACCCAGTTCAGTGCACGGTGCACTCCTTTCATTTGCCAGCAGCATTTGAGAAAGAACCTCCCGGGGAAGGACACTATTTACCACCTAGTCTTCTCCAGGATGACAGCATCATGTTAGGACGGGCATGTTTGGGCAGGTATGCAAAGCTGTCTTTGAGGGCAGTGACAAACCTAGAAGAGTTTTGCTTAGTCATCTTAATTTGTCCAAGATGCACAGAACTGCAGATGCAGTAACTACAACAACAGAGGCCCTAGACTATTAGTACAAAGTTATATAATTTTTAAAAAATATATATTTGACACACTAAAGTTGCAGGGAATACAGAATTTGGGGAAATCTTTCTTTTAAATTTTGAAGGATAAAAAAGCAATGCTAGAATTTATTCTCTGCATTCATGACAGGCGTTGTAGTAAAACCTTTTACTTGTTCCTTCTTAAATTTCAACAGATCAAATGCATTTACAAGTACGTCAGAGTTCTGAAGCTGAGATCCACAGACTGACTTTGATTTGGGTTCTGATGTCTTTCACTCTGAAACTGCCAAGTACCGCTGCTGCATACCAATCAGAAATGTGCATGCACTTCATCTTGCAGTAACTTTTAGGTCATGTAACCTACAGTGTAAGAGACTATTATAAAAACAACTACTGTTCCTACATTTACTGAAAATTTGTATATACTTCCAGTTACATGAAAGCACTGAGATGAACAAGACCTTTGTAAGCTTGTGCCCAGAATCATGTTCTACATTACTTTATAGCATTTATAGACTGTTTAAAGTTATTTCTGATCTTTTTACTCCATGAAGAGATGTTTCTGTTTAGAAAGTTTTGTATAAAATACCAACAATTACTCTACCTTTTCTTGGAAAGTAATTCTCTGCAGTTTAGTTAGACAAAATAATTCCTGTTTAACTGTGTATCTAAGTAGAGTATAAATAAACCCTATAAACCATATAAGTTATGTGACAAAGTATTACTCAAATTCTGAAATAATACTTCCTAACCACAATTCATAGCTACTTGTATGCTACTCTAAAGACCATATCTCTCAAAAGATATTAAGTAACACTGCCTTTTAAAAGACAGTTTACTGGCTATTTCCAGAGAATTCATGAAAACGGAGAATAATTCAGTTGACCCTGACTGATGGTTCTTACAGATTTCAAGAATATGTTTCTTAATAAAACCAGTGAAGCCTTTATTTTCAAGTATAAGCCCAAAAAGCTTACAATAGAACAAAATGTTGGAATGACCCTACATGAATATTACCAAAGACACTCTAATTTATTGCCTCTGTACTTATCTTTTGAGACATTCTTTGTGTAGAAGTACTTTTATATTCCAGAGGTCAAAGACTACTATGCTACTATGCCTTTTTAAGCCTCCAGAAAGGAGGTTTTGGAAAGCATTTACTTGTGGATAAGGAGCATGAACATTATGGCATTTTTGTTTCCATCAGGCAGTGTGCATTTGCAGCATTATCTACAGTTAGGAAATAGCACTGTATAGGTTAACAGCAGTGAAGTTACTAGAAATCCACTAAGTCTTCATCATCTATAGCCTGTCTTGGTTAGTATTCAGCCCTTCTTTCTGATAACAGTATATTCTCCAAACTGAAACACCTACATATTTGCTCTCTATTCAGTTAATTGTGGAATGTAGTGCTTTAGTCAAAAGGGAATCTAAAATGAATGTGAGGCCTCCCAGTTCCCAATAGAGTGTTATCTAGTGCAACCTTGATTAAAATTGTGTTAATTAAACAATTTTGTTTTTGGCATTACTTCTCATGCATTATCAAGTTTTCCACCATCGACAACATTTAATGTTTAAAACTAATGGAAAGCAGCTCTACTTTGATGTGTTCTCATGAGAAGTAGCAGGTCAAAATAATTGGTCAGATATAACCCAATAGAATTTGTATATACTGTGCAATACTTTCTGCATCCTAAAAGGTTTATTTGCTGGTAAGGACAAATGTTTATTTCAGCAGAAAAGAAACCTGATTTACAGGTAACATGTCTCGATGACCATTCCTTACTAGACACTTTTCCTCTGTCCTCACCTTCAAAAACACAGCTACACAATGAGATGACAAAAGCACTTCAAAGTTAAAACACTCTGCCTTAAAAAAAATGCCATGTGAGTCAATAAAAACCCGAAAGAACAATATTGAGTATTTATCTTTCTTTTTTTTTTTTTTTTTGCCACATTGACATGCTAGTTTAGAAGCTCCATTACAGCCAGGCTCCTATTATATTATCTCTTTAGCATTTGATTTAGAATGCAGGCACTAGATTTTTTATAACGCACAGCAATAACTATTTACTAACTATATTTTTTTTAGTATTGCAGTAACAGCCCTTTATTTTCTATGCAAGTATTTCTACTACACATAATATTTTGCATATTAGTTTTCACTTTCAATATAACATCCAGGTTATGATGTGAAATCCTTCTTACAGAACTGTTTTGTTTCTTACATCCTCTTTTTCATCCCTTAAAAACTGTCTGGCAAGTTGAGGTAAAGTTAATATTTGACAGACTCATATCATTTTTCCTGAGAGATCATGTACTGATACTGTAGTAGAAAGCTCTGAAGAACAGGGAGATCCATCTCCCAAAAGCATTGGGAGTTCTTGAATTGTACTTCCCCTAAAAATTATTTTGGAAAATACATGAATCTATTAGTGTCATCTACTAAGCCTGACCAGCATATCCAAAGATTCTGAGACTTTTTTCCATGTGTGCTCCACAGAAATAAATGTATTCCAACAAATACACATTTGTTAACACCAGTCAACATCTGGACTTGTTTAGCACCCAAAGTCTCCATGAGGTATAAAAGTACAAATCATAAGCTACTCTGAACTCAGTATTACATGCATTATTACAGTAAATAGTGAGTGAACATACAGATAATTCCACTTGGATTATTATCCATTTGATAGGATGTCATACAGGAACAGTGACAATTCATCTTCCCTAGAAGGTGACAACTTAGATGAAGGATAAAAGGGCTAGGGAATTAGTCTCTTTTAGTGAGAAGAAGAAAGGACTGCTGCTTTTCCATTAGAAAAAAGAAACTCCAACTACTACACAAATAGAGCATCAGTAATTGGAAGAATCTGTCCAGGCATGAGTTCAGTGGAGTAAAATGAATGAGATGGAGTAAAGTGGATTTTATTGTTCAAATGTGGGACGCAACTTAATACTACTGAAATGGTAAGGGATAGTGACAGGAAAGCAGGCAAGACCTGTGAGAAGTATGAGAGTTGTGTATCTGCCAGGAAAAGGAGTGAGAAGACAGTGAGTTCTCTGCAGAGGAGAAATCCAGAAGTCCAGAGCCTCTATTTCTTTACTTTCCTGGAAGTATTATGACAAAGAAATCACTGAACCTTTGCAAACCTTAACTATATTGGACTGGAGGAACAGTGCAATGGAAGAACTACAAAAAAGTTGCGGCTCCTGTAAGAAAGCTAAGCCAGCTGTTACAAAGCAGTAGCTAAGAGGATTTTTAATGCACTGTTTCATCATTGAAAATATGATGAAAAACCCATTCCACATAAAACTGCAAGCAGCTCTGATGTACACAAGGCAAAGGACCTAAGACTTTTTTTAAACCAGTTTACAGCAGCTCCTATTGAGAAGGTTTATAAAACAGTAATTTTCAAAAGGACAACTCACAGAGTAGGCGACTCAGTAATAATTTATATCTCCTCGTGCCAGCTTGGATGGATCTGGTCCACCAATATACTGACACTCACCAGGGTACTGGAAATTTTATCCTTTCCTATTTGAAAGCGTGCTGTACCAAAATATTGACTAGTCTGTAGGTTACAACATTCTCTTATAACAAATATTTATTATATAACGACCAAGAACAGTCAGAGTTCAAGGAAACCTGCAGAAGGTACGTTGTGAGAACGGCACCAACAAACTAACTGTTCTTGTTAATCTCAGTGATTCACTTCAGAATTAGCACACATCACCCAATAAGGCCCTTTTGGATAGCAGGTCTGTGCAAGATATCAATACTGTTCTGTCAGTTTTAAGAGGTATAATAATGTAGCACTGGTATAACTACTGAGGACAAAAATAAGATATTTACGAGTATGGAGCTACTAGTAAGTTAATTTTAATAGTTTCTTTGAGCAGCTACATAATTAAGATTAAAATATTCTTTTGAGGAAGACCTAAAACTTAATTATAACATAAATAATTAAAAGAATTTTATGTTCAAACATATCTTAAAAGTAGAAAGAATTATAATTTGTTTTGATTATATATATTATATATATTTTTTTTGATCTTCATTATAGTTTTACAGAATTATAAAATCTGGATCCATTTTAGAGTCCAGCACGATACATGCGTTCTAAAGGACTAGCATTAGAGACAGGAGGCCATACTGGCAGATGGCACTAACAGAACCGAAGCATACAGTATAAATCAGCGTGTCTCCAGGCTACTGATTTTTCAGTGAATTAGAGGGAAACTTTTTTATTTGTACGTTTTTGGCTTTGGGCAGTTCGCTACTAAAAATAGAACCAGTGAATCAGTAAAATTTATGTTCCACAATCTGCATGATATTCATAAATCTGTCCTCTCTCATCCTGCCAGCTCCTTTAACACTGCTGCAGGTGTCAACTCTGTAGACAACTGACACAATCAAAGACAAATTGGAACTTTTTCTGTGTTCTACACAGGATCCACTGATAAATGCCTTTCTTATGGTCTAATAGTAATTAAGTTCTGACTGCTTGACTTACACCAAAAATATGAGAAAATGTAGACACTTAACCAAAGTTTCATACTCCTTTTCTAACTAAAATTTTTCACAGTACCCTCATTCTGAGCTATTTTCAGAGCAAACTACCCATGAGGGAGGAATTATCTTCTGGTCAAAACCCTCCAAACTGGAACTAGGTCTTGGTCCTGTTCCCAACTTTGTCCTCAACTTATTTCAGTTATGAAGGATCTTCAGTAAGTCATTTATCACTCTGAACTTGTCTTCTTGGGTTTGGGGTTTTTTAATCCATGTAACACGGACAGAAATATTTCAAAGTTGTCTTATCCATGACAAAATATACCAAGTTTCTTTTGAGACATGCTGACTTCATCATACATATCTAATTATGTATTACCACAATCACCTCTCCATAGAAAAGAACGTGTCACTTTCAACTCTTAAGATTTTGGAAGGATCTCTGGTAGCTGCAAGTGATTTTTTTCCACATTCCTTGTTGCTTTTTCTATGATTCAATTTAAGGAGACAGCACAGAAAGGTAGTGAAGTTCTGCTAGAGTATTGCTATTCATCCTCTACTGGCTGGAGCTTTGTCCACCAACCAACATGTTAAGAAGTTTCCCTATCACTGCACATACAGTCAAGCTGTCAGTCAAGATTAGTAGAACATTAGGCACCAGATCCTATTTATTTATACAAAACTTGCCAGAGTAAACTGCCATCTCTTGTGTGGGACCTGTATAGGCTGCTGTAAGAAAAATTCGTAATTTTTATTCTTTCCTGAACAATACACTGTAGAATCAAAAGATTAAAGACTATTTCTTTCTTTGAAGTTTGAGTGTAGTAATGAATAAAAGACAAGATTGCAGAAAGGACACATGCAGGAAGAGTAAAAGAGCCAAGACTGATGACAAGAATGTTAGTATGAAATAAGTCTTCAAACATCAGTAAACTTCAGAGGCAAATTCTCCTTCCAAGATTTATTACCAAGTATAGTAAGTGGTAAGTAATGAAAATACTTAGAAATTTCAAAGTTGGATAATACCTTTTTGTCTCCCTGTGGATTTGTTTTGTTTGTATATTTTTTTTAATTGAAATCCATTATCATACTGGATCCCTAGAATATAAGAGTGAAAGCAAAAGGAAAAATTGCTCTTAGTCTGTTACATTTGTTTTAAAACCTGCTTTAGGCCTGATACAGCTTAGCAAAACAGAGCAAAATGTTAATAAGCATTTTTTTTTGTCAGATATTTATGCATCTGTCTTCTTCCGATGAAATGATCACAAACAATTTAACCAGGGACTGCTATTTATCCTCACTCTAAACTCTGTACTAGCTTTAGAATATACTTAATGTAACAACATGAATGGCAACCATCCTCCCACAGTTGGCATTAGAAAAGGGAAAATACAGATCTTCATCAATATTTGTACCATGCTGAACTATATGAAGAGGGATGTTTTTAATCACTGCCCTTTGAGATACACCTATATTCCAAATATTATCTCAATCTGAGAGAACAATACAATAGAAGAGATAAAGTCAATAACAGATCTCGGTGAAAGCAAGGATTGCTTTAGGGTCATTCTTGTACAAACTGGATCTAGATATGCAGCCCATTCCATAAGCCAGTTAAAGCCTTCACATCAGAAGCTTGAAAAAACAAATGAAAACCAAGGTCTCCAAACCATTTTCTAACTTGCCATACAGAGAGAAAAGTGTCCCCAAAATACATGATAAATTTTTAGTCACTGATATCCAACAAACTCTAGATATCTTAGCTTGCTGTCTAGGCTAATATACAGTTATCTATTGCCAAAGACCAAAGAATACAGTGGCAAGAAACTAAATATTGCAGAAAACGTTGAGTACAAAGTGAAAATTAAATTGAATTGAAATGCTTCCGTTAAAAAAGAATTTTGCTAATGAGCACAGAAAAGGGACTTGTATGATGATCTATTTGGAAATCAGAAAAAATAGCTTGACTATGTGAATAAATTTCATCTAAATGTTTTCCTAAAGAACAATTTTGCAAATATTGTGCATTATGTTAGACCTTTATAAATACCTGCAAGATGAAAGAACAGAACTATTATTTGTAGAAAAATTAGCACATATTAAGTGATTAAATATAATAATGTATTGTTAAATTAACTCCTTTATTAAGCTTTATGCTTCAAAATAAATTGGCTAACACAAAAACCCACCAAAAAATCTCATCGCTTTAAGTTAGTGTAATCACTTAGGAGATCATTCAAAAATTAGTGCAATAAATTAATATTTAACAATACGCATTATTCCACTGAGCTCAAGAAATATTTCAGATCTAGGAATTAAAGAAGTCTAACAAATTTACCATCAAAATAATGATGCATCATCAACGATGAATTAGAGCTACCCTGAAGCTTGGGACAGTATTTTACAAGCCTTTTCTGCAGCAACAAGACATCACACACATTCAGTTCTTAAGATTGCTACTTAATAGTAACCCTTTAGTTGCAGATTCCTGTACAACTTGAAGTAGAAATAAGCAGTTAATCACTTCCTTTTCAGCATCCTGACAACTATCAGAATTATAAGGTGGCTTTGGATGTGAATAACAAGGCTTAATAAATCAACTCCCCAAATGCTCCATCTTGTGGGGTTTGGAATTTATTACATTCCCCCAAAAAAACATAGATATGATTTAGATAGAAGGTTCTCTTTAAGCTGTTGCATGCATAGGTACATACCAGGTAAGATACTCACACACTGTATTTACTGGCTATCATTATTTCTTAATTGCAGCACTACTGAAGTTGAAGGAGCTGTTAATTCATGGTCTCAAATCAAATTGCACTATTGTACATTAGTAAATAATCACCCAGTCTACAGCAGATCATTTTAACTGTGTGATTCCAATACTGTGATTTTGAGACAGCAAGTGCACGGAACCCAGATCTCAGATATTTAGTCTTACAGTATGCAGTTTCATAAATCACAGCCTTCATCCTCAGCCCACATGGTAAACTCTTTATATTTGATCAGCAGTCAGAGTTTTTCCTACCCTACCCTAACACAATGACCTGTTCACATTCATATACACAATGGCCAAGATATTTCTTTTTAATTCACTTAGTTTAATACATATATTAAGCATTTTGCTTGCAACAAAAATGCTACACAACTAACCATCATTTACTGTGTGTGTTCACAAAAGACAATTCAGGACACTGTCTGAGATCACTAATCATCTATCCAGAGATGTGCAGGACCCTTACTTCATTTTTCGTTTTGCTAAACTCTGCCTGTCTGGTGGTAGTTACAGTTGTAACTCCTTTAATACGGCAAATGCTAAAACATACTCATTTTATCATTAGGTTATAGCGATGAAAGGGATTCCATAAAAGTAAAACTATTCGCAGAGCAGCTTCACTACATTGTCAGGTTTATGACTGTGTAGCATTCTTGACATCAAAATAGAGAATCAGACACCACCTTCTTCATCTCACAATAGCTGCTTTAATTAGAACTCAGTATATTAATAATAATAACCTGTAATAATGTTATCACCTATATGCCATAATTTTCAAAGCAGTACATATCTACCACAATGAGCAATTAATTATTGGAACAACTTTATGTGACAAACAAATTTTATCTCCATTTTAAAGACAAGAGAGCTGTAGCTGTAAAGCTAAATGGTACTCCCATGAAACATCATTTAAAAGTAAGATGAGACCTCAGCAAGTCATTAATATGACAGTATATTTATGCTTTCATTTTTTGCTAATACAACGCAAAGCTTTCAAGGTAAGACTTACAATACAACTATTCTAAAAAGAGGTAAAATCTGCAAGAAAAACAAACCAGAAGATAACAGATTTAGTGCAGCATTTTATACTTTCACATCATGATGGAAACCTTGGCCTTTTATATGTTTTGGCCTTTTATACAGCAGAAATAAACCACGACCAAGATTTCCTGAGTATTCATAATATTCACTCCTAAAGTGACACTTTCCATGGAAACCACCACACTGCATTTAGTTTTCAGCTTCACTTCTTAGTCATTCTAGTACTAGAGACCTAGTTTCTAAGAATAAGGATTTCTAAGCTATCTGAAAGAATACCAAACTATCTTCACTACTACTAATACTAAACTTGTTCTGTGAATCTGTATTACCTATGGGACATTTTGATGCTTTTTGGCTAGTCTAACAGGAAGAGGAACATTGATCTCAATGAGGCTAAGATAACTTAGTTACCACAGCAATATCATTCTGAGAGCAAGGCTTTGTTTGAAGTTGTTCCAGGTTCTGCTCTTTTTTACCAGATGCCTTCCAGCAGTGCCAGAGTGAACAAAGTTTGGTTTCATAAGTTTCAAATATTTGACAGATTCAGTATTTCTATACTAGAATTGATGGTCAGTTTTAATCTCATCTTTTGCCTCTCTTTACAGGATGCAAGCAGCTGGTGTTACAGCTATATTTTTTTGTGTCTCTACCATGCAAAAATAATCAGCTTCTTGCAGTTTCTTGGTTCAGGGTTACCAGTTTCCCACTTGCTTCATTTGCAGATAGAGCGCCACAGTCAGGCCAACTAAGACAAGGGTGTACAATTTAGGACATATTGGGTTTGTTTGTTTGTTGTTTTTCTGTTCCCAATGTTATAAACCATGCTTTAAAGTTGAGCTCTACTATTGATGCATCTCAAGTCACCAAAAAGGAGTTCAGCAACTTTGAGCTTGATACTCCTGTCACATATTCAGGCGTCTATAACCACTACTCCAGCAAACTCCATTACCAGTTGTGACTACGACTACCTTGTTTCTCTTCTGTAGTATTCCCCTAACTTCAGTCTTCATAGCTCACGGGGACAGAAAGAAGCTGAGGACAAATTCAAATAAATTCAAAGGGACCACACAAAAACTAAACAGACAAATTGGCTCATCATCAGTTTGCAGAATCTAACATAGAAATTTACAGTCTCTGAAAAGCAATTATCTATTAAGGAATTTTGTGTTCCTAAGGTGTATATTTAGGCAGATCTCAAAGTCTTACTGCATGTATAGGTAAATGCAATTGAAAAAAAGACATGGAGAACGTATGCCATACATCAAAGAGACTCACATTGAAATGTAAAAGATAACTGACTATCTTAGCAAGATCTGTTCAGTGTACCTTAGTAAATAAAGGAGGCTGACTAGAGGGCTCAGAGATTCTTCTCGATGTAAGCTATTATCATGGTTTAGCCCCACTCAGCAGCTAAAATGCCACACAGTTGCTCACTCACTCCCCCTCTCACCGCTCACGCCATGTGAAGGGAAAAAGAATTGAGGAAAAAAAAAAA
Source organism: Tetrax tetrax (assembly GCA_009806455.1). Classification (NCBI taxonomy): domain Eukaryota; kingdom Metazoa; phylum Chordata; class Aves; order Otidiformes; family Otididae; genus Tetrax; species Tetrax tetrax. The sequence continues at coordinate 24,593 of WHYT01016956.1, forward strand.
AGAAGGCAAAACTCATGGGTTGAGATAAAAACAGTTTAAGAGAACAACAGAGGAAAAGAACAGAGATGGAAAACAAAACAAAAAAAAACAATAACAGAAAACAGTTAGGCACATAACTTACAGTGCAATAGCTCACAGTAGATCCTGATGCCCAGCTCCCTCCCAGGTAGCAAAAAACTTCCCCCAGCCCCCTCCTCACTGATACACTGAGCAGATATCACAGGGTATGGAACAGCCCTTTGGCCAATTTGGGTAAATCATCCCAGCTGTTGGCTAATTAGTGAACTATCCCAGCTGTGTGCCCCAGCCACAGGGGCCACCAGCTCCAGTTCCTCTCCCAGCTCAGGTGAAAATTAACTCTGTCCTAGCCAGAACCAGGATAGCTATTTACATTATTGTAAATAAGAAAGAGGAAAACACTTTGGTAGGGGGCTAAACAAAGATAATGATCCTTCCTGCTGAACTGTGTTGCCATTGAGCTGTTGAACAAAAGGAGAAAAACTAAAAGGACAGTTCAGAAGTCACAAATGAGGATGCACAGAACAATCCTAGGCATGAGGTAACAGACTGCGTGAAAGCTAAATACTGTCAGTTTTTCCACAACTTTCTAAGTATACTTTTCAAACCTGCTCAGCTTAGTCTGTGAGCACACAAAAGCTAAATCCATCTAGAGCCTTTGGAGACCAAGTCTCGAGACCACTGTGCAGGTGATAAAGTTATATTTTGTTTTAAATGAAAGAAAACCTCAGTGACATCTGTTATTCCACTCTATATGCAAAATTCTATTGTGTCCTTCAAAATAGCTAGACAAGTTCCCAGAGGTCAGCAGCACAACTTGCTTGCTTCCAGGAAGAGTACAGCATCCCTGTTTTGATGTCATCTGCCAATTCCAGGTTATTGTATTTGGTGTGTGATAGTAGAGACTACTCTCCTCCAGCAAAAAAATCAACTTATGGCCATGAATGGCATAGAACAATATGAAGTCTAGTAAGAGAAAAACAACCTCAAATTTCAGATTACATATTCGGATGTAAACTTTGTCACTCTGAACTTCTACAACAAGTGAAGAGGTTATTAGTGTTTTCAAAGACCTTTGAAGTACTTTGCTGTCATCCACACAGTTAAGCCTGCCTTTCTCCGATATAGCTATGCTGCATGAACTATTATCCATCCTATTCTAATTATTTCCCATCTCCTACCATATGCATCTGAGCACAACTTCACAGGTTGTGGAAAGATGCACTGAAGGGATACAGGATTACCCTTTAATATGGAAAAAAATAGAATATGCAGGAATTAAGTATTCAGAAAGAAAGAAATTAAATACACTAAATAGGCAGAATAGCACCATCAAATGCTCATCTCCAAACTTGTCTTCTTCAGATTCAAATCCAGTGGCAACTATTTTCCTGATTAGTCAGCAAAAGAGAGGGTTGCTTATCTCATTATCCATTGACACCATAGGGAGAAATAAGAAAAAGGTTTTTGAACTGCAGTTTTTTTAAACCTTAAAATATTAAGAAGAGTGCTTCTGGTTAATCCAACAGGAAAAGTGCAAGAAAAAGGAAGCTGGAAAACTAGACACAAATTTAGTCCAAACATCTGTTAGCAATGCCAGGCATTTCTCTAGGTAAGTCCTCTTGAAACAAATAAGCTGAGGTGTCTGGTTGGTTTTTTTTAGAGAAGAAAACAGCTACAAGCTCTGTACTGTTCAGGTAAAGTTACCTCTTACTACTTTAACTGGCACATTATTAAAAGACAACAGTTCCAGCTCAGTTAGCAAAACATGATACAAGCCCTTTTCTTCATGCAGTTAAGTGTGCTGCTGGACAAGCTGTCCATAAGCACTTCTAACCCAGCTGCATGGAGCAAGGAGACTATAGGATTAGAATTGTACTGAAAACAGGGAGCTCTTATTAAAGACTTTGTAGAGTTTATGCATAAGGGTATGTCTATGGCTCTTTTATTCTTTCCTTGAAGTGTTTGGCTGAAATAGCTACATCTCTTGCAGCAGAGGCAAGAAACAATTCTCAAACCTTTGGGATGTCTTTTGCGTGACACCTGTTGTGTCCTCTCTACAGCAAAGTTGACTGTACCCTAACAATATTTCAGTGATATGACCTATATCCAAATACTATGTGACTGGGGCAACTGCAGTGTTAAAGTTCAAGTCAATAAAATGAAATCAGAGATGCTACATAAAAATCACAATTAATTTGAAAATAACTATTTTAAAACAAATCTTAATTTATAAATATAAATGCAGCTGTACAAATGAAAAGACATCCATCCTGTAAAACTTGGATCCTTGCATAAATATGCTGCACAATAGAGGACACTGGAGTATTCATGAGAAAATCCTAGCTCCTAATTAACAAAGCAAACAAAAGAGATTTGAAAAATATAATGGATTAAACAGGCCAGTATCAGATATGGTCAAGTACAGGCATTACACAGCAAGGTGGATATGGTTTTATTAATGATTATCAGAATACTTTTCTCTCTTAGTTAAGTGACAGCTGCACTTAATCTGCCTAAAATATCTTCAGTGTAGAGTAGTGGAATGGAAGTAGGTCAAAGGACAGAGCCAGCAAACAGCTGATAACAAGCTTCACTGAAAGCCAGAAGTGCCCAGTCAACTATTTTGATCACAACATTTTGGTTTCTGAACTGACCTAGAAAGCTTTTCATAATTTAAACAGTTGACTGTGCTCCAGTTCAATGACGATATCACATTAAACTTCATAGGTAGAGGGGAAACTGATACAGAAATGAAATACTAATCAATTTGTGTCAGCAGAGGATAGCATAATATGGGAAGAGGCAGCTAAAAAGGATTCACCAATGGTAGATCAAATTGATCCTCCACTCTGCTTCTTTACCAGCTACACTCCATGAGTACTTCCCTTCCAGGTTTTTCAGTGGAGCTACATTTCACAGTTCTTTCTAGGTCCTTTTGGAGAATTATTCATTCAGTGAAAAGCAATGAGAATGCCAGGCTGACGATCATTAAAAAAAACAAAAACAGTAAGTTGATGGAAGCGTATAACACCAGCACTAAGTACTCCGACACTTAACTATCATCACATTTCCTTCTCTGAAGCTTGCTAAAGCAATACTCAATGCCACAACACACCAGAAAATCAGTTGTTTAATAAGTTTGATTTATAGCAATACCATTGCTCTCCTCACATCATATTTAGCATCTTTCTCCAGAGGATTCAAAATGCAAATAATTGTGAAGAGGGAGGAAGAGGAGTAAATTATTTGATCACGGAAGAACCAAATCCTTTGTCTTTACAACAGACAAAGGAAATATTTCATATACAAATATATACACACAGATGAAAACTTTACAGTGAAGGCAGGTTTGTTGGTTTGGTTTTTGTTTGTTTGTTTTTGGGTTTTTTTTTGGTTGGTTGGTTGGTTTTTTTCCTCCCTGTCGGGTAATCTACACAATAATTAGACACTAGTAAAACAATAGAGTTATCCACTGTAAGTTTCAAGAAAAATCCTTAGCAATGAAGTTCAGAACTGTTGTAGCTAACATTTTCAACCAAACTGCAAACCTCCTCTCAACTTTTGAAACAAGAGTATGGCCCTGCTGTCATACTCTATTCTGCTCTGCTTTTCAGTTTTTTTGTATTTTATTTTCTCTTATTTGTGAAAGAGGCCTTATCCTACCTGTTACAGTATTTTAGATATTTGTTCAAAACTCTGGAAAAAAGCTAGCATAAGTCAACACAGCAAGTAAATATCTCGTAGAAAGTTCTATATCTGCTTCAGAAAACAGCAAGTCTTCTACAAATGTAGTGTTCTAGAATTTCTGTGGAGCAGTTTCTAAGTCACACTCATTGAGTTCAGCAGGTATTTTAAGATGAGACATTACAGCTTAATATGAAGGCCAGAAATAAAGGAACACAACCCAATCAATTCCTTACTCTTATTTCCTAAAGTTATAATAAAGGGATATTAACAAAAATAAATTTCCGTGATGCTTTATTCATAATTTTCTCACTGACATTGAACAAGGTTTATCACAGTGATACAGCACAGCTGGCGAAAGAGTTCATTTTTAGTCACCAAGCAAACAATACAACAGAGCAGAAACTTACAAAAAGTCAACATCTAACCACAACAGTAATACAAATTAAATCCACGAAGCAAAGCCAACAAGAAATGTTGGTACAATTATTTGTTACATGAGCCTTAAACGAACCCTGTTCCAAATCAAATATGCACCCCAATGAAATGCTAAAGATACTCTTAACACTTCTAGTTTGGCATTTCCTTTCCATACTGCTTTTACTTGGAGCGGTATTGTGCATGTGTGAAGAAACGGGTGTCAGCTTATCAGTAATAGTGCATGTCTGATACAATCTGCACTGGAGACCTATAAAGAGATCTTATATACTGCCTGGAGACTTTGAAATATGATAAGTAGAAGAAACTGCAAGTTGCAGATTAGCTAGTGCTTTAAAAAAAAAAAAGTCATCCTAAGGGACAAGTTTTGCACTGAAGTGTTCAGCAAGTTACTGTTTCTTTCTCAGCTGAAAGAAGATCTAGCAAATCCCTGACATCAGGATAATTGGGATGCGGGAAACTTTCATTAGAATGACAATCCATGAGTACTTTGTTAAAGTACAAAACTCTATTTGCATTTGCTGTTCTAAACAGTATTGAAAACAACCAGATGTTACTTTCATATTCAAAATTTGAAGATTTTTTTTGAAGTAGCCACACATTAGGATGAAAACTCACAAAATAAAAAAGGGGGAAAAAATGCCTTCCACCACCTGACAAAACAAAAAAGTTCCAATTTGGAATTCATGCTAGGCAACACTCACAATGAAATTACGCAGTATGGCAGACTCGTTAGCCTGAGTACCCAAACTATTGTTGGCACTGCAGGGAGAACTGCACTGAGTCACCAGGAGATGACAGGGGGTGTACTCACCACCCCTGCTCTTCCTTCACCCACCCTCACCCTGCTCAACAGCCTCAGCCAGGCTTTCCTCCGCGCACCCCCGCAGAAGGTACCCCACAGCCCAGAGCAAAGAGGAGGCTCAAAGCCCCGGTGACACCACAGCGGGCGGATTGCCGGGCCCAGCCGGTGCCCACGTCTTTGCAACTGCACGGGATACACTACAGTTCTGAGACAGGACAGCAAAAGCAAAAACAACAAAACATCCAAAGGAGAATTTTAAGAGCCCCGGCCAAGATATCCCCGAGGAAACAAAAAAAAATAAAAATAAAAATCCACAGCAGCAAATTGGTTTTAATTCAACCCACACACAGAGGACCATCCCCAGGCAGCACCTGAAACGTTACCAAGGCATTACAAGCCTTCAGCCGCCGCAAAGCCACGCTTACATATTCATCCTCATTCTAAAGTTCATACTGCTGCCTCCGCTTAAACTCACTGTTTGGCTTAATTAAGGCAGAGGCCTGCCAAACCCCGCTCACCACGCCGTCAGACGCCCGCCGACAGCCCCCGCTGCTTACCGGTACCGGCTGGAGGGGCAGCTCTGCCCGGCCGCGCCGCCACCGGTGCGCACAGACAGCGGGCGGTCCCGTCCCGCCCCGCCTCGCCTCGCACCTCCCGCCGCCGTACCCTCGCCTCGCAGCCCCGCGCGGGGAATTACCGGGAAGACGGCGCGGGCTGCGGTGGCGCTGCGGGAGGGGAAAGGGGAGCGGGTGCCCCCGGCGGTATTTAAATAGCCCGCCGGCAGCGCGCGACCCGCGCGGCCGTTAACCCCCTGCTGCGCAACGGCCCCTCACGCGCCGCGGGCTCGAGGCCTCGCCTTCGAAGTTTCTAACCTGGCCTCGGCGGGCACTGCCTGAGGGTCTCCACAGCTTTCTCTCGCTGGGTGGCAAAAAACACTGAAAACACTGGAAGTTTTAAGCACGTCTGTGTTTCCGGTGTGATTGGAAATACAGCTCTTTGGTCTTTGTCAGCTTTTTAATATGTGCTCGCAGCAGAGCTCTGGTTTCATCATTTCATCTATTGAGCTGATGGTGTGCTTTCTCTGGGGTTATGCTATCAAGACAAACCGCGCGGCATTTGAATGCGTTTAAAAGCCACGCCAGCCAGTTTGTCAAAACTGTGCGTGCAGAAGGCTGACTGAAGGGTAACGCAAATAGCATGTATAAAAGAGCACAATCAGAGCCACTCTTAATATAAACTTCCTGAAGTCAAAGAGGGTCTTGCCGCCAAGCCTAACCCAAAGATTAAGTAGAGCTTGAAAAACAGAAGAAATTGTTAGGAACAAGCATTTGACCATAAAAGCTGATAGCATTCACCCATTAAATGTTATGTTGTAAAATAGGAAATAACAAAGTACAGAGCTCACTTCTCTGCTCTGCCGCTGGCGGGGGCTGCTCGCATTTCACAGGGCTGTGCTCCAAAGCAGAGGTGCCAGCCAACATGGTGGCCTTTCCTTCTCATTTAACCTTTTTGTTCTTTCTTGCTTTGCAGTTTCTCTTAAAGTAGAAATCACTCACCATGGAAGCGTATGGCATTTTCTAGGTATTAAACGGACAAGACTTAGGGCTGCGTGCAAGAGGAGTTCCCCTTTACGGCTTTTTCCCAGTATTTAGGCATCACTCACAGCCACAAACCCCCGTCTAACCTTGTTGATGCTTAAGTTGCCATATGTAAAACTGCACAGCCTCTTAAGTTTTTGCATGGAGCCACCAGCGGTGTGATAGCGTAGATCTGCTTACTGTCTAGGTTACACTTAAAAGCTCTGCCAACCCTCCTAAAAGAGGCTTTTGGCTGCCTGTTCCGTTTGTTGGACAGACTCAGTGGTATGCGGACTGCACTGGCTCAGGAGTTAGAAGAGAAGGGGGTTAGAAGAGACTTCCTGACCCATGAGGTCCTGGCTTCAAAGCCATTTGTTAAAAATGCCAGCAATGTCTCTTGTAGAAAGGTCCAAGCACCATCTCACAGCCCAGGAGGCACAATACTTCCTTCTGCCCATTCACAAGGCCTGCTCAAACGTGCTGCGATTTCACACAGACAGAGCAGTAATAATAGAGTCGTGGGGCTAATAACATCCCTGTAAGAGCAACAGCTTTCCTAAATAAAGCTCCCAGGTGAGCCTGGTGTAAGATCATGACTCACTCTGTAGAGGAAGGTAGAAAATAAACCTTAATACATGCTCATGATCTGATGCAGAGAAAATTCCCATCTGGCTCCATATCTTTGCTTGGCTTTATGCTAAGTGGATTAGCAAAACACCAACCAAACACATCTGAATTTCATGCTCTTTGCTCTTCCTGTCAGCTTACTAACACATGTTCTCCACAGAATTCAGATTTTTCTCCTCTGTGAAAAACATAATACATCAAGTGCAGATTACTGTGTGTACCTTGCCAAAATCCTACCTGTAGCTAGAGCCAAACCCCAACGCTGAAGGTTAGTAGAAATCATACCCCAAAGCCAAACAGTATATCAATATAAAAAAAAAATCCTTCCTGATCTCCCACAAGTACATCAGAAGAAACCTGGAGGCCTGAGATTAATGTGGTATAAACACAGTGCAAATAAACTGTGTAATTGAGCCTTCTGCTGTAGCTCTGCAGAGATGCAAGTACAGCAGAAAACTAAATGTTACTCGGACAGACTCAGGTAACAAAGATTTGCTTGAAGAGGGCAACATTTATGAGAAAAAGCTAGTAGCCTTGCTTCTCTTATACTATCCATAGCTTTATCTTTTAAATTAAGTCATTTTAATTGTATGCATCTGCTGGATTAAAATACTATTGTTTAACTACCCAGAGGCCATCGCTCTAAATACGGAACATCAGGCCCATCTCTGGGGCCCTGCTATCTCAAGAAGTTTTGAGGATGGTCCAGGCTGCCTAGCAGCACAGCCAGCCAGACGTTCCCCCTCAGAGTAAGGGAGAGAGGCCCTTCAGCCTCCTTCTACCCTGTTCCTGTGAAAAGATGGTTAAGGGGCTAGCAATCTCTACCTGAATCTCGCATCCATTCTTTACCACTACAGACTGCACATGGAGGGATAGATGTGCCAAGCAAGTAGCAAGTAGCAAGAGCCATGGAGTCAGCACTGTGCAGATCAAAAGATGTCCCAGTTGCACATCCCAACACGGTGCCTTACAGAAGCACCAGTCTTACGAACGTTGCTGAACGTTAAGAGTGCTCCTAACCAAAGTGTTTGCTATTCTGCTAGTTTGATTGACCACAGCTTGGGAAAGCATCCAGGGAGCTAGACTTGAACATCTGGAGTGATAGACAAATGTATTTGGCATACATTTCTCAGCCAGAAGAGGAACTCTGTTTCAAGGGTTTTTAAAATATTCCTAAACAAGATATAGGGAGTTCATCTGTATTTGTGCTGAAAGTTCTTAAAATGTCTTTATCTAGAAATAGTGTCTTCTTCCATCAGCTTTGTGTTCAAACTACAGTGTACTGAGCTTGGGTTTGGTCAACGTATTCAGAAAAGAGACTTTCAGCTACTACAGCTTTTACTAATAAGGAATGACTACCAGGCTGACATTTGAATGAATCAGTGAATTACATGAGCTTGTTCAGCAGATGTTTTACTGGCGCAACTGTTAGTCACAGATTACTTCCTTGTAATTCTATGGTATTCCTAGAGGATGATTGATATCCAGTGTCATCTCACATAAATTTCTGTTCCTTGCTCCTCCGTGTTTGAGGGACTACATGTTGTGTATCGCAACAAAATCTAATACCTGATTTTGGACCTATAGACCCCTATTAATAGAATTACAAAAGCAAAACTAATCAACGTAACTTGAAAGAAAACAAGCTCTCTCTGACAATATTTGAAATTTTTTGAAGTATGCTTCTGTTGAATAACATGCTGTCTGTAGATGACCACATTTTTAACAAAGAAGAAGACAGGGAACAGCCATCAGACTTCAAAGCATTTCTAATATTTGGGATGAAGCATTGCATTAAGAAGCCTGTTTATCATTTCTATCATTAAATGCTTCATGGATATGGCTTCCCCTTCTCTTGTAATCCATGTTTATTTCTTTCAGAAAGCCTCCCTTCAACTGTTTACAATAGCATAGTGGCACTGAAAAAAGGCTCAATTTGAGTTTCCCTGTTCCTGAATAGTTGCTTTCAAATGTTTCTATCCTTCACGGGAGTCACTTAACACCTGCTTTTTTTTTTTTTTCTCCCCTGCCTCATTATTGTTATCTCTTAATTCTTCCTTGTGTTTTGTGTTTTTCTTCCTAATTAGACACCTTTCACCTCTAAAGTTGTGGAACTAAAGTGATGTTTACCAGTGTCTCATAATTCACTCTGGATGTGTTATATCCATGGCCACTCCATGCACTCTGTGTAGTACTTGCGACATGCAAAAGGGAAGCTAAAGGGGCTCCCAGGCTCAGAAAGTGTGTGTGAATCCTGGCACATGCCCCTTTTGCTTGAGAGAATCAAGGGGCACAATACTGGCAGCATGCGAAGGAGCCCATACAGTAGCAGAGGCCAAGGACTCTCCTGTGTGCCAGAAAAGGAATTAAAACTTCCAACTCTAGTCTTGTCAAGATAGAACTTCAGATTCTGCCAGCACTCTGGGGATAAGTGGGAGAGCTCAGTCACAGTTGCTTCCTAGGCATTAGAGGAATTAATACAATCTTTAATAATCTTTGCAAAAATCAGGCTCTGAGGTTTTATCCAGTGTACTTCCTAAGCACTGAATCTAGATCAGGACTCATGTTTCAGAGCTCTACATAAATCTGCTATTCGGCATGGTCATCTTTTTTAATACTTAATGGGTTTTTGCTGCTCATTTAGAGAAAAAAAAAAAAACAAAAAACCTGTCTGTTAGCCATCACCTGCAGATCTTGTTTGCTATGTTCTTCTGTTTCTCTTGTTTTGTGTTGTACCTCAGCCTTTCAACCAGGTAGCCTGTAGGGGTCAGCTTTTGAACGGCAGCTGCATACTGCGTTTTCCTCAGTGGGATTTTAGGGTAGCTTTAGCTAGCAACCCTTAAGTTGGGGAGAGGCTGTTCAGTAGGGCCTGTTGTGATAGGACAAGGGGTAATGGTTTTAAAACAGAGGGAGGTAGATTTAGATTAGGATATTAGGAAAAAATTTTTTACAATGTGAGTTGTAGAACACTGGCACAGGTTGCCCAGAGAGGTGGTGGATGCCCCATCCCTGGAAATGTTCAACGCCAGGCTGGATGAGGCTCTGAGCAACCTGATCTGGTTGGAGATGTCCCTGCTCCTTGCAGGGGGGTTGGACTAGATGACATTTGAAGGTCCCTTCCAACCCTAACCATTCTATGATTCTATAATTCTAAGTGTGGATGAAAGATAGAATGGGTTCCTGTGTGCTTCTTTAAGGTTTCTTTAAGGCTTCTTTAAGATTAAGAGTGGTCCTGATTTTTCATTCACTTACTTCCCATCAGGAGAGTTTGCACAAATATTTTTTATTCTTTTACACTAATATCAAATATATGAGGAAAATACATACTTCATGCACAATGCTCAATTCACCCTAGTGCCAACTGATATGTTGACACACACACACACACACACCCCTCCTCCCCCCCGCCTTCCACTTTACTAACTGCAGCCTCATGGAGTTAGAAGACACTTTACCAGAGCAAGACAAGGAGGCATGCACATGCGAACTTAAATATGTAGAAACTTTAAAGGATTTTATAGAATCTAATAAGTAAAAAAAATGAAAATCTAAATTATAGACTCATTTGATAGATGAGCAAAATAAATAAACAGGAAGAAAAAGATCTGACAGCACATGTTGTACTCAGAGAATGTTAGCAAGAACAGAATTCTAGTTTCCCAACCAACTCCTCTAACCGAGAGATCAAGAAATTCCAGGGTTAGATGTGAGGAATCATTGTACAGATACAAGCCTTTTGAATTAAGTCTTCCTTAATTTATATCAAGTTTGAATTACTGCCCTGAGGGATATAGCTTTAGGTTTGGAAGTATCTGTTTGCATTAGTTCAAATCAGTGTTGTCTGGGAAGGAACATGGAAAATCCAGAGAAAAAGCATTGTCTACAGTAGTCCCAGCTGCAATGTAAGTGTGGGAATTCGTGTGGACTAGTGGGCTTCAAAGCCAGCATTTTCCTTCCAGTCAGTCTCCACGAGCTCATAGTCTCTCCATGATCATTCCCTTAGAGTGGACAAGAAGCGAAGTAAGGTCAGCTACAGCCCAATTTCAATTCAAAACACAACTCCCCTAGAGAACTGTATGACACTAGAATTAGCCTATGTAAAACCTCAGGAGCTTGCTCTCTTTCCCATCAAAATTAAACCTCTTTTCTTCACCCAAAATTCCTGTCTTGAATCATGTCCTCATTATTTTCACCATTTTCTCTTTGCAGTTCTTATGGCTTCAGCTTATTTTGCTGCCCCTCATGCCCAGATGCAAGAGCCACTCTAGTGTAGTCATAACTGTCATTGGTGGTAGCCTGCCAGTGAAGCAGAATAGAGGGGGTCTTTAAAATCGTTCCTGGAACACTTCTAGAGATGAAATTTTTTTTCATGGCTCTTTTGCCTGACATTATCTACAAGCCTATAGATTGTCACGATTTTTCAGTAAAACCACTGCCCACTGGAAAATAATCTGAGATTCCAATTGCTTATCCCCCTAGGAAAATGAACAGTTCTACGAGCTGAGATGTCTTAACTTGTTTGAGTTCAGACCAATTGCAGATAGATAAAAGGTTTGTATCCCTCTGATAATAATTCTGTCCACCTCAGTCATCAATACCTTAAATCTCCTTAAGAAGCAGAAAACTGTCTCTCACAACAGTGGATTGGAGCTAATTAAAAACTTACTTGTCTCAGAAATGGGAAAAAAATTAAAAAGATGAAGCGAGCAACAACTGAAAATGTTGTTGTATTTATAATAAAAATAATTATATTAGTAGTTGTACCTTGCACTGCTTTTTCACATTTCATATTATAAACTTGTACTTACACTTTAATCAGATTAATGATATCATCAACATATTTTAAGTGCCAAAAAGACTTTAATAAAATAGTTCCGGAGGAACTAATTGAAAAAAAAAAAATACACAGTTCACAGAACTACCAGAATACACTAAGATATAAATGAAAATATACACTCAAGAGAGAAGCAAGGCGCACAATTTGAGAAAACCAGTGAAATACATTTTTTTAACAAACTGCAAATCTAAGCATTTCTAATCTTCTGCAGCCTTTGATGTCCAAGAGATCAGGTTCTAAAATCGCGTCTGCTTCGCGTTACAAACACAAATGCTCCTTTCCAATAGAGATGGTGCCAGACAGCATAACATTTCCCCTAGTCCTTGAGCGTTGTCAGTGGAAAGATAGAGGTGGCCAACAAGCAAAGCTGAGAATGTGCGTCACCAGCATGGCCCGAGGTGGGGCTCTAGGGTGCTTCTTCACTGCATTAGAGGGAAAGCCAGGCAGTTCTCCCACAGGTACAGCAGGCTTAATCTGAATAACTGAAGAGGCATTTTCTTGAGGGTAAAAACAAATCTGAATGAATTACATGAGGAGAATGAGGGATCACTGATACAGAAAGCAGCAGAATGAAAGAATAGTCCAAAGTCCAGGAGCTTGTAAAAGAGGAGATCTTCCATGCATAGCAAACACTGGAGTTATTGAAATGAATCCCAATCCCCTTCTCACTTAAGGGTGAAAGACAGTTTAAAATTATGTTTCTGTATTTCCCCCTTAAAATTATTTGTCCCCCAAAGGTTTCAAATATCTTTTTCAAATAAAACTGTTGACTTCGAATTTTCTTTCTAAAATAATTCAGTATCAGATTTAGATACTCACTACATGTGACATTCAGGATAAGAAGGTTAACTTCTGGAGGTTTTTCTCTCTATAGCAGCAGGCAGAATTCCTGGAAAGAAGTAGTGCTTTATTAGAATTATAGTGCTAGGGAATTTAGGGTTTTGCTTATAGAAGCAGAAAAATATGTTTGATATCTCTAAACATTAAAACAAAGACATTTTAAAGCTCTTTCTGCCTTTGTTATTAGAAACATTATATCAGATTCATAATAATCCGTTTTAGTTTGTGCTCCTTACATTACTAAATGGAAATAGTACTTCTAAGCTTTATCACATGGGAGCTTGCATGAAAGAGAAATTTGACTTTGCCAGAATAGCATCTTCTGTCTTCTCTGCGTAATACATTCAGTTCATATGCATGTTGCTCTTCTCCTGGTAGTTAACATGTGCAACAGTGTGTTTATGCAAGTTTGACCTTGCTGTTCTTCCCTGTCTCATTTCTGTTTGCATGAGCACTGTGAGCTGATAAAGTAAAGTACATTTTTAAGGTGTCTATACTTTGAAAAGCCTTGAAAAGAAGACATCTCTTTCTCTGACACAAAGCTGTTAAAAATAGACCAGACATATTCCTTCCCAGCACAATAATGAAACAACAGGTAAAGCCCTTCATTTGTTGAAGCAAAGAGATGAATAGTATACAATAGACTTGTAATCAGTTAACAAACCTGCACACCCTGCCAGTTGGATAAGTGACTGGCTCTGTATGGACCCCAAGCCCTGAACATTTTAAGAACAACAGTTATCAAACACTATAAACACATATAAGATCATAACCAAGGTTGACTTACTCATTTTCTTTTTTTTTCCTTTTTTTTTTTTTAAAGAACAAAACAGTTGCCCTAGCCACAGTTGATGCCGTGCTCCCAAACATTTAACCACCCAAAAGGAAAAGGGCTGGCATCTCACCTGATGTTATCAGGGTTTCAAAACGATTTTTTTTTTTAACCTACACCTGCATGGCCCTTTCTCCAATAAACAGCTACTCCCATTAACTAAATAGAACATTAGAATTAATTAGTTTGCACCAGCTAACATTACTGTAATATTGGCTTCACAGTTATCTTTTCAAAAGCATGCTAAGTGGTACTTCGCATCTCAATGAAATTAGCTAAATAAGTAATGGGGATTTTTTTCTTACTCTTAAGCCAAAAATCAGCTGATAATCACTTTTATGAAAGGAAAAGTCCAGCTGTCGCTTTTTTTTTTTTTAAAGTCAACATAAAATAATGAGAAAGGTTTTAATTCCAAGTTCTCATAAACATAATTAAATGTTAAGCTTTCCCACAGAAAAAATACATTCAACAAAGACCACATTCCTGCAGCCTAACTTATAGGAGTATAGAGATTGGTCTGCTTGATTAAATCAGCTGGTCTTCAAATCATCTATGATATCTTGGAAACATATTTCAAAGACAGAAACACTAAAAAAATACAGAGAATTACCAGTGCCAAGGCTAGCTTTTCCTAACTGGACGTTATTGATTTCAGTGAACCTCCAAAACCAGGAGGTTTCTAGTTATATTCTCTAACTCTGTTAGTGGTGGGAGCCCACTACCAGTAGCTTCTGGCTTTGCCACATTTTAGCATCATGTTTCCCATAAGCTTTACATATATTGAGAAAAATTCTTGTGTCATTTACCAGAAAGATTCTGGAGAAAAAGGTCATAGGTTAACCTGTAACAGGAATATCTTAAAACTGCTTAACTGGGAAATGTACTACCTCTGTAGTTTGGCAAATGGACTGGAAAAATTGTGACTTGTTGTGGGGTAGGAGAGCTGTTTCCACCAGAAAACAAGACTAATGTTGCCTCAGTTTCTGACCTATGTTGGTATGTGCTTTCATGAGGGAGTGTTTCATTGCCTACTCGTATTTTGTTCATATGAGCTGTGGATTGTGGCCAGAGTGGTGTAATGGCACCTGCATCATTAATGTTGCATTTGTTGCAAAAAATCATAGTGTTCAAAGTGATACAAGGAGCTGAAGAGAAGAGAAGACAGTCTTATGGTTTAAAAGGATACAAGCTGCTCTGGAGAACTGCATTTTAACTCTGCTGTAAAAAACCCTCATGTGTGTTGTTGGGCAACTAATGAAAACCAACGCTTTTCAAAGGCATTATTAAAGTGCATCTCATTCTCTGTGTAAGGGATATCTGGGTCTGGTTTGCAGAAGGGCTACTTGAAAAGATGTTAATCACAACTATTCACGGAATAAACACATTAGTATAAATGGCTAACAAATTTATACCTGATAAATTTGGATAATAAAACACAGAAACAAAAAAAACCCCTCTGCATCTTTTTTTTTTTGTATTGTGCTTTTATCCTGTCCTTCAGTTCCTCATATGTAAAATGGGAAGAAGAGCTAACAGGGGTGTTGTGAAGATAAAGACATCAGTTTATAAGCACTCAGGTTCCATAATGAAAAATAAACAAACCAGAAACAAAAGTCTGAGGGCATTAGTAAATCTTCCATCCACAGAGAGTCAGAGTGATGCAGTAAATAAGGCACTGAGGCCACACGATGAATGAGAAAGATGTAAAAAAAAAAAAAAAAGTTAAATAGCTAGCCAGAGAATGCGTGTAGGGCATGAGAAAAGAGGTCATGAGCCAAGAGCAGGGAATGAGGCAGGAATTTGGTGGAAAAATAAAGCAAGTTGACTTAAGTGGTGAGTTAAATGAATGCAGTGATAATTTTGATACTCCCTAACTTCTTAGCAAATTCATTTTATATTCTTTTCTTTGCTCTATCATAATAATGTCAGCAGTGCTATTTTCTGATGGAGTTACACAAATTTCCTTTGTACAAGAAACACATTATATGCAAGCAGTTTCTAACAAATATGTCAAAGAAAGTTTAATAACAAAATTAGAATCAACAAATGCTGTAATTATATTGTACTTCAGCAATAATAAATCCCTCTTAGAAATGCTTCAGCATATATATGTTTTATCAACTCCTGAATTTAGTATTCTTGCAGCACTCTACTCACCAGGTTTTCTTTGTTAATGGAGAGTGTGAACAGAAAAAAAAACAAGGTAAAAAACCCACAGTTGAATTATTCATGGTAATGATTTCACATCTAAACATGTGAAAACCACTAACTATGCTGTTAAAATAAAAGGTAGCTTGACTTACTAGATGATTCTGAGAATGCTTCACTTGTGAGAATGTGTTCTGCACATGTTACTTGATGCAATTTAACTGACTATTACCAAAGTTTAATTCCAAGTCTTGGGTTTTGAAAAGCATTGGCAGGCAGTGGGTTTGCATTTGTATTCCCTTAGGGCCATATGGACAACTGTATAGGGGTCCTTAAAGAGGAGGCAGCCTACTGTCAGGTAATCTGAATCTCCCCTGGATAATTTTGGGGAAGTTACAAATCCAAGAAAAGAACTGGAAAGTACTAGCTAGGAAGATCTGTCACCAGATAGCAATTTAAAGGGCCTGCACTTAAAAATCCAGTCTGAGGCCCAGTCTCACAAGCACATGACATGCCTGAAACTACATAAAATCAAATGTGAATTTTAGCACTAGAATGTCAAATTCACATGAATGACACGTAGATTTTTATCTGTGGAGAAAAATGTAAAGATAGAATCGTAGCATGATTTGGGTTGGAAGGGACCTTAAAGATCATCTAGTTTCAACCCCTCATGCCATAGGCAGGGACACCTTCCACAAGACCAGGTTGCTCAAAGACCTATCCAACCTGTCCTTGAACAGTTACAGGGATGGGCCCCAGCTTCTCTGGGCACCCTATTCCAGTGCCTCACCACCCTCACAGTAAAGAATTTCTTCCTGAAATCTAATCTAAACCTACCCTCTTCCAGTTTAAAGCCATTAACCCTTGACCTATCACTACATGCCCTTGTCAAAAGTCCTTCTCCAGATTTCTTGTGGGAAGGTTGCTATAAGGTCTCCCCAGAGCCTTCTCCTTTTGAGGCTGAACAGCCCCAACTCTTTCAGCCTGTCCTTATAGGAGAGATGCTCCAGCCCTCTGATCATCTTTGTGGCCCTCCTCTGGACCCTTTCCAACTGGTCCATGTCCTTCTTATGTTGGGGGCTCCAGAACTGGACACAGTACTCCAGGTGGGGTCTCACCAGGGCAGAGTAGAGGGGGAGAATCACCTCTCTCGACCTGCTGGCCACGCTCCTCTTGATGTAGCCCAGGATGCAGTTGGCTTTCTGGGCTGCAAGCCCACATTGCCAACTCATGTTGAGCTTCTCATCAACCAACAAGCCCAAGTCCTTCTCCTCAGGGCTGCTCTCCATCCATTCTCTGCCCAGCCTGTATTTGTGCTTGGGATTGCCACAGCCCACATGCAGGACCTTGCACTTGGCTGTCTCCACTTGGACATCAAGCCGTTGACCACCACTCTCTGAGTGCAACCATACAGCCAATTCCTTATCCACCAAGTGGTCCATCCATCAAATTCACATCTCTCCAGTTTAGAGACAAGGACGTTGTGTGGGACAGTGTCAAATGCTTTGCACAAGGTCAGGTAGGTGACATCAGTTGTTCATCCCTTATCCACCAACACTACAACCCAGTTGTAGAAGGCCATCAAATTTGTCAGGCATGATTTGCTCTCAGTGAAGCCATGTTGGCTGTCACCAATCACAGCTAACGTCTTCACTGAGGGCAAATCATACCTGAGAAATAACATCTGATCTCAGTAACATCTATGAAAAAATTAATTCTAGTTCTCATTGCAGATGGGAGCTTAGAAGATGAGTGAGCTTGTAACTTGCATGCTATCACTTCTACAGAGGCTGCCTATGTATATCAGAGAGCATTCTGAGCTTTTGTCATGTTTGTCCATATTTCTAAGTTTTGCTTAACAGCATTTTTCTACAGAAAAAGACATCTCTGCTCTGCTAGTAGTGGTGGTCAAGTACAGTCTTGCTCCCTTTTCCCAGTTCTTGTTGTAGGGCAGATACCATAGTATGAAGCTGAAATTAATGAGGGGGTCCCTCTAGGTGGGTGTTTGGTGTCTGGATAGCACCGTGGCCCCTCACCAACTCTTTCATACCACGTCAGTTGGGAGGCTGAAGTGCTGTTGCTGTCCTGATGGCATGTGGGAATACAACAAAAACACAGGCCTGGAGTGGAAATGGATGCAATGCTGGTTCCATAATCTCCTCTCTTTTATCTTATTTTCCCTTTCTGGATCCTGGAAAAGAGCTTACATAGTCTCTTTTGGCTTTCAGCAAAATACTGTAACTGAACTATTTTCAGCTTCCAAAAAATTATGTTTTCAGTGACAAATTTAGACTAATTGCTGTTTTTGCTGTTACTTCAGTGTGCTGGGTTTTGTTTGATCAGCTCTAATATTTATTTGTGGGTGCCACTCAAGAAGCAATTTAGTCTGTCATCACTTCTACAATTGAGTGCCACAAACTTGATTTTATGCCAGAGGTTACCATGCACAGGGTAAGTAACAAGCACAAGTGGCAATTTGGCTCAGTCTGAGCTCTTCCTAGGATGCTGGCTCTTGCACAAGAAGCAATACTTCTGCAAACCTTGAAAAGGGCAGCATTTACAACTGCAGGACAGCAACATGTGTTGAAGCTTTGCACTCTACCTCTCCTTCAATTTCAGGCCTGGAGACTGACTCTAACCTTCAGGTACAGCCAGGTACAGGAGTCTAACCTTCAGGTACAGAGCTAAGCCAACTCCAGACTTTTCAGTTCTGTAGATAAAATTGAGTTTTGCAGTAGTGGTAGAATGGGAAAGAAAGGAAGTAAGGCCTGGAAGGGAGGAAAATTCAGATTTAGAACAGGGCTTTGATTAAAGGACCAATGGTACAGGCAGTTGACTGTAATTCTTCCTCTGCATTAATATTTGACTCAACCTTAGTTACAGATCATCCCTCCTTGCCATTCCTGTCCCAAACAACTGTGAGTCCTCACAGCCATGCTTCCCTCATTCTCAAATATCTCTTTGCTGACATTCACAGGGGAAAGAAGGAAATTGGCTTGGGTCAAAATGTCAGAGGACTCCTGCTGCTATTGTGAAGGTCCACCACCTGTGAGATCTGACACCCTCATCAGTATCCATCACAGGAGCAGGTTAGAGATGGGGGCAGCTCTTCAGGTAAAAATAGCTGATCCCCTGTAGTTTGCAAGCTGCCACCCTTCTTTGCCTATGTCTGTGCAACCTCCCGTACGATGCAGGACACTCAGACACTTCTGGGCACTTTGCTGGACATGTGTATGGGGTCCTTGTACTTATGTGAGGCTTGGATCCATGCTCAAGAGCAAGCCTTCAGCCTTTTAAGCAATTAGTTTACAGTTTATGTTCCTGAATGCTCAAAATTTAAGGCTATTTTCACGTAGTTGTTACTCAAACAGGCTGTCTCTCGTAGCACAGGGAGCTTGCCTTCGTGAAAAATATCTGAGGGAAAATAAAGTACTGTTGTTGGTACTCAGCTCACAGACAGGACTGAAGGGCAGAGGAAGAATGATGCTTAGCCACCTCAATGGAAAAATAAAGTAACACCATTTGAACAACAGCAGCCTCTATAGGCTCTCCTAATTTATGGTAGATATATGCGCCATTTGCTTTTGGAAAAATCTCCTTCAGTGTGAAGTAGGAGGAATTGAGCGCTTACAGTGAAATATACCATCAATTTTGTTGTGATTGAAAATGAAAGAACATTTCCTTTTTATGTTTCTTTTATATCTTCTTTGTTGTGTTTTTTTTTTTTTTAATAAAGGATTCAACATGCAGGAAAGTGAAAAAAAAAGAAAAGAAACAAGACCCACATCTTAGTCCTTTTTTTCCTGCTAGGTTTTAAAGTGAAAAAAAATTAAGTTTCCTCAGACAAACTGCAGTCATCTTTTTCTTTGTCTCATTGTGGATAGTGCGTGTATGTGTAAAGGAAAAAGAAATCTTGTCTGAGATCTCTCAACTGAAATTTTGGGTGTGTCATCAGAGAGCTACAGGTATTTTTTCTTTATTTTTCACATAGTAAAACAAAATTTCTACACATTGTATCTGACATTAGAGAGACTAAAATGATGCAAGCCTTGCTTTGTCTTCCCATTCAACAATCTAGGATGGGAAACAAGGTGGCTTCTGAGCTGTAGGCAGCGTCACTCTGTAGGATAGCTGTTGCATGACAGTAGTTTAACTACACGTGAGAAGAGACCACAGGGTTGTTTTGCTAGAGGAGGGATCAATAACTCAGACTTTGATTACTTAAAAAGAAAATAGGAAAAAAAAAAGTGAAAAAGCTAACCAAAATTTGGACAATCTATATATCCTGTAGCAGAACAGGAGAGAGGTTTGCCCAGCAACAGAGGCAGCAACTGTAGCCTTCTGCAAAAGGAGGGTGAGGCTCATACAAGCATCATAACTCAAATTTCTCTGTCAGAGCTTGGGAATCCATATTCTTCCCAGACATATCTATAACATGCCAAATCAGTAGGTCAATACAGGCGATGAGTATCATAAGGAACACGTGAGGTACTACTGCTGCTGTCTCAGTACTAGGGAGACGTTTTGAGGCCTGGGAAAGTCATGCTGCAGTGGTTGTAGCGTGGACAACGGATGCATCAGAGATACTCAGTAAATATACGTTGACATAGCAGATCAGATCTTCCAGAGAGAGAAAAGAAGATATGCTCTGTAATGTTTGCCACTCATGTTTTTCTGAGGAAACACAGATCTCAACACAGATTCAGCCAGAGTGATCTCCTGTTATGAATGATCTACCTATGCAGGGCTCCAAGTGCAACTCCAGATTTGGGAAAGACACAAAGTGATGTCCTCGGTTGTTCATAAAACCCCAAGGAAGCTTTACTGCCAGGACTGCCTGGAAGACTTTAGCCCCAGGATTGGTGTTTTCAGAGCACATCTGTTCAATCCCCCTGGAGCTGGGATTCAGCTCTTCTTGAGGTGAATGGAAGGCAATTAGTATTTTCATATCATCTCAAGTCAGGCACCCAAAATTGATAGATGCTTTTTTGGGAGTCATATTCCTTGACAGAAGTTATTTTAACCAGAAAGAAAAAGGCATAAATGTGGTGAGGCTAATTATTTGCCAAATAATGTTTACTTTCTGATGTGTGTGATAATGTTTGTGGTAGGTGCACATAAGAACGTGACATTTTAGATTAAGAGGCACATCATTGTGTTCAGCTCAAATGCCTCTTGGCAGGCAGTGAAATGGCTGGCTATGTATTTACATGCAAAATGTCATTTATATAAATCAAATCCTGACACAAATACCTAGAGATATTGTTTTCCTGTATGCAAAGTTCATAATTTTGTGTGTTCTTGAGTATGAGGCATAAATTAATCATTTGAAACAGTGTTCAGGAGTTGAAGACAGTCACTACCCCTGTCTTGGACAGCAAGCAGAGAAGCAGCTAAATCTGTTCCTGAAACCAAGGATTTTAAGATTTTCATGCCAGAATTCTACTGTCTGAGAATGTCTTGCAGAGCAAAAACCTATACATTTAGAGAATCTAAGCTGGAAACAAGCTAGTTAATACCTTAAAAAAAATAGCTAGTCACTCTTGAGAGATAAAAAAAAAAACCAGAAAAGAAAGAAAATAGAATGTTCAAGTAAAAGAAAATGAGATGAGAAATAATGAATTACAATAGTACTTAAATTCCTTACCTGAGATTAGACCCTCTCCTATGACCTGTCCAAACATCTTGGGTTTTAACACAGATAAAGGAGGAGGATAGGAGAATTGCGTCAGTGAAGGACTAAGGTGGATATTTTTTGAAAGGTATATGGATGCTTGAAGATGAAGCTGGTAGCCAAGGGCACTTAAAAATTGCTAATTTTCAGTGGAGTGAGGCAGTTAGTTGACACTGGACACCTGATGCCTCTTTACTTAAAAAATGGCTTACTGCTGTTGTTTGAGAAACATTTCATAGTCACACACAATGTATATGATAGCATCTGCTCCTCAGTTCAGAAGATCCTGAAATTTAGCATTGTCTTCTTTACATGACACTTCAGGTTTTGTTTTTCCCTAGGTGTCATTCATTGAAAATGGAGTCCACCAAACTACTGTACAGCACTGAGCCCAGCAAGGTACAGAACAAGGTCTATTTTTTTCCTCTCCTTTATGTCTGTGATTCAAAAGTCACCTGCGGTTTTTAGGCACAAACCACTGTTGAAAGTTGTAGTTATCCTTAATAAGAAAAAAAAAAAAAAAAAAAAAAAAAAAAAAAAAAAAAAAAAAAAAAAAAAAAAAAAAAAAAAAAAAAGCCCTTCCAGTCCACCATTGCCACACTTCCCCATCCTGACTGGTGTAAAAGGGAAGAAAATAATCCTTTAGGATTTACCCTAATTGGAACTGGCTACTAATCTGTTGATGGGAAAGATAGAAATTCACTTTACCTGCCCAGAGGCTCCTCTGAACTGCCTAACAATAAGGTGGAATATATTTTTTTTTTGTTTCAAAGTCTCTAGAATTGACTGCAATAAATATGGCTTGCTGCAGCACTCTCTGGCCTTCTTTGGGCCTGAAATGCCACAGGTGCTCATATAATTTCAGCCCAAGTTAGATGCATTATCCTCCTGGAAATTGCTTCTTGTGAAATATTGAATTGCAAACTGGATCCAAAAGCAACGGGAGATGTTCAGCCCTCCCTCTCTCCCTAATGGAGAAAAATGGAGAACTGGAACGCATTTGAACGGGTGGAGAAAAGTTGCTGCAATCTTAATTTTCTATTCTCTGAGAAAACCCAGAGGCCTGCTATGAGTGAGTTTCAATCAGATTTCCACAAAGAAGTCTGTTGTTATTTTAGCCATCTGACACATGGAGAGATTGTCTTGTCATAGTCATTTCAGTCATGGACATCCACTCTTCTCTCTGCTCCATTTGGTTTCACAAAATGTCTAGTTTCTGCAAGAAGGCTGGTTATGCTTTATTTCTTCAACTGAATTGCCTCTTGCTGCCTTGAGCAATTTTTGTTGGAGAAGCTGGGCACACAGGGATAAGGGATACTTACTGTAGCTGTTTGCAGGATGCCTTCCTCATACAAAAGATTTGAATCAGAGACTAGGTGATTTTTTTAATGACATTTTTACATCCTTTTTTTTTGTGTGCTTATGCTATTATCTACAGTGTGATTGTTATCAACATGTAGTTCATTTGGGGGTTTCACTATGTTATATTTTTGGGGAGAAGTAATGGCTTTCATTAGCCCATTTAATATGGCTGGGGGGAAAAAACAAACAAACAAACAAAAAAGACATGCTTGCTGGGGCTCACCACATCTTTTCAGATCTGAAAAATAATTTGCATGCTTGCAGTAAGAGGCTTGTCTATGCAGCTGTCTCATCACACACTGTTCCCAGCTTTAAAATGTATGAACAAATGTATTTGGAGTGATGAATAATAAATAATTTTATCTCAACGCAGTCTTTTATTTCACAAAGTCTCAAGGTACTTCACAGAAAGTAATAAACTTTCTATAAAGAATGAGGACCAACGTGCTGCCACCGCCACAAGGAGAAGTGGCAAATCCTTAGCAACGCACAGCTACTCTACAGAGGACAGATGCACGCTCACACAGAGCCTTCGCATATTGAAGGATGCATAAAAGATAGGAGGAGTTCTCAGGGTTTTTCCTTATATCCACAAGCACCCATCTGCTGATGAAAAGTAAATTGAAAATGAAAGATAACAAAGGACAAAGGTTGCATTATCCTGATTTCTAAACTGAAGTTTTAATTGGATTTTTAAAAGAACAGATAGTAACCTGTGTTTTGCAATATTAGGTGAACTTTAAAAATAGAGTGGGCTCAATCAGCTTGGAATTTGCCCAGAACACCAAGTTTGAGACACTTGCGCCTTTTGGAAACCATCCAGTCCCTGCCAAACATCTTAATTTCTCTGTATTAAGGAACACAGGACCTCCAGCAAGGTCAGTGCACTCTCCAAATTCTGGGCATTTGCTAAGTACTAGTGAAGGAACTTACACACAGAAATTTCCTGAAAGTGTTACTGCGGTGTCGTGCACTTTTCCTGCATTTTTTTTTTTTAGAGCTTTATGCTGCAATTCTTTATGTCATTGGAGCAGCTAATATGAATTGGGTTGGAAGATAATGCTTCGTGTACCCTGTGGCTGAGGGCTTCAGCTGTCTACGAGCCCCAGCCTGGTTTTGCACAAAACAGTTGTCACAATGATAGAGTTTTATAGAAAAATGCTGTTCAAGTGTGAGAAAGCCCATGAGCTAAAGCCACACAGGATAACAAAAGCGAAACAATAGACTCAAAAGTATTGAGATGGGGTCACAAAGCTCAGGGATTCAAGAGGAAAATACTGACATCAAAAGCTGTAAAATCCCAGGAAAAGAAAAGCAAAAAATAGGAAGACAGCAAATCATCGTCAAAGATCAGCCTATGCTAAGGAGCAAGAGGCAGACCCTTCCTCACCTGACTGATGACTGCCTGTTCAGCAGAGGCTCATCCAGAGTCAGAGGTATATTCACATGGCCCTGTAGCATGGTAGTCCTAGCTATCCAGTGCATGTATTCACCAATAAATAAATGTTATGTACTCTGATGATGTTTTTCTTTCTTGCAGACTCAAGCACAGTAGAGGTACCCAACCAAAAGCAACCCAGAGGTGAAAGGCTAAGGAATACATGAGCTTTTGCAAGAGGGACATCTGTTTCCATCCTTCTTCCCCTCATTAATTCCCTGCAATCCATTTTCTCTGGGAAGCCCAAGCTATCAACTGAGTCCCTGTTCATGGCAGCTGGTCGTGAGGAGGGAAGAAAGCTACTGGCTGAGAGAGAAAAGGAGATATGTTAGTGAAGCCTTTTCTCTCACCACCTTCTTGGCTCAAGGAGATGGTCACAGTTAAGTGATAAAAGAAAAAGAAGCAGACAGGGAGGGAATCCAGCAAGATGAGGTGGTTCAGAGTAGAACTAAAAATGAGTATTGCTATCTTTGGTATGATGGCTGTGGAGACTCATGGTGCCTGCTAATACTGATCTTGCTAGGCTAGAGCCACATTTCTGTTTCTGAAAGGAGAAGCGGGAAACTAATGTAGATCTAGATGTTCCCTGAACAAGGGAAACCAATACTTTTGTCTTCTTCTAGTTGCTTTTCCTGCAAGGAATTTAGTAGTGCAGTACAATTTCCGCCTAGTCTGAGCAGTAGGAGCTCAGGCATTTGTCGCCAGCACCCACAGGCTCCAGTCATCCAAATAGTGAATTGCCTAAGCAAGGCTGGGGAGAAAGCTTGTCTTCTAGAGAACTGACTCTACTAGTTTCTCCAGTACAGGCCTGTTCTGATCCACATTAGCTGTGAAACCTGGCTTACAGCCCAAATCAGTAATCCCGGAAGCAATGCAGATTTCCTAGTACAAAGACAGCATTCCTCTCTACCCATTTTTATGTTTAAAAAAACCCTCTTTTAAAACCAGGGTTAAATCACAAACAAACACTAATAGAAAAGATCACATGCACAACCCCACAGTGTATTTACCTATGTAAATAACATATAATTTTCACTATCTAATTACTATTTCATGTCCCATTTCCTGTCATAGTCTATATTTAAATTGCATATTTGCCTCTATCTGCTTTCTTATAATGTGTCTTGATATGAATATTCATACCATCATTGAGTGTTTGATTACTTCTGTGCTAACCTTGAAAATACTACCCTTGCAAAACGGCAAACAGCCACGTGCTGTGGTTGTATAACAGTGAAGAAAAAAATACAATAAATAATGCTGATTTAACAGCACTGCTTGGGATCAGACCATGTTCTCCTTTGTTTTTTCCTCAGCAGGTTTGGGTTTTTTTTTCCTCTTCTTATAAATTAAGCAAAGTTAGTCTTTACTCTAGTTCCCTGAATTACAACTCTGGAGACTGGATTTCCATAGAAAAGGAATGGTGCAAGAAATAGGCAATGCAGAACTGTTGCATGCTGTACAGCCTTTCCAGATGGGAGAAGAAATCCAGTTTCTATTGCAGCTTTTTTCATCATATGAAATTAAAAAGAGCATTTTTACAATTCTACATGAGAAAGAAAAAAAAAAGGCACAGGCTGGAGGAGTTCTCTGAGGACAAAAAATGGGAGGGAGATCAACACAATTAAGTCTGCTGAACTATGCTGAACCAGTCTCAACCAGTTTACTTTCATTAACACTGTTTTATAACACCATTAAGACAGACAGACTTGCAGGTGGTGGGGAAGGGGGTTATTTTATGGCAATATCTTATTGACTCCTGGTAACATGTGAAACAGTCTATCACTCTTCTGGTTTTCTTTTTGAAACCACAGTTTCCCCACCCTGCACAAAGCTACTTGAGTGTTTTGAAGATGCCTACATACCAGTTGCCATTCACCCTTCAGAGCACCAAGCTCACAGCTAGGTAACTTGTCCTGTTTGTGGGGTTTTTTGGTGTTTTTTTGTTTTTGTTTTTGGTTGGTTGTTTGGTTTTTTGGTTTGGGGTTTTCTGGTGGTGGTTTGGTTTTGGGTTTTTTTTTGTTTTGGTTTGGGTTTTTTGTTTGGTCTTCAGTCTGCACTGCTTACATGTTCACTTTGGGGGTATCTTCTTAGTATCTTCACGCTGAAGGCATCATTCCATAACCAGCTTTGCAGTTATGAGTCGGTGACTTCAGAGATTTCCAGCCTTCAAAAGAGGGAAAGCTGGTCTGAGCTAGGAAAGTTGCTTCTCTGAGAAGCCATGCAGTGTTTCCCACTGTGACACAATTTTATTTCATGGCCTCCACCAGTTTATCATGCACTATAGAATAGTTAATAGTTAAATCTACTCCAGTGATGCTGCTCAACTGAGACCGAACATATTCACTCATATGCACATTAGGAACACAAATGGACATCATCAGCATGGCAAGATTTTGATATGGCAACCTTTCTCCTGGTTCCTAATTGTCAGATTTGTTACAGTACTGGCTAAGGGCCAGGCTTAAATGTGTCCCGACTCTTCTGCACATGAGGGTTTCGTGGATGGAAGAACTCTAGGAGAGTTCTCTCTGGGAGAGTTTAATGATTCTCCATGGATCCATTTGTGAATTTCATCATGGGACAGTGATGTTGAGAGTAATTGTTTGATAGGGGCCGAGTTCCCAAAGGTTTCAGAGGACTTCACTCTATATTGGGGGATGACAAAGTTGCTCTCACAGTCAGAGCCCATTTTTTTTTTTTAAATCAGGTCTTAATCACTTCATTTTATGGACAGACAAGAGCATTATTCACTGAGGACAACTTCTTTTCCACACAAAACATTTAAAAGAGTTCTACTGGGATATAAAAATGTGAAAATGCAATTGCCAAAGTTATTAAAATTAGATCGTTGCTATGAACATGCTGCCATTTTTTAGTCTACATAGGCTGCATCTTGCTCTTGGACACAGTTCAAAGCTGAAATGGACAAACTTTAAGTAACTCTATGAGGACCAGCAGGAAACTGTAAGATCCCAGAACTGTTTTGAGCATTAACTAAGTTTCATCTTTAATGACTCTGTTCTGCCTCCAAATAAACTGAATAATGACTAGAATCTAAAGCTTATTTAGGAAGTTGCCATAGTAACAATTAACAATCTCTAAGCCTTTCAGCTTTATTTTATCTTTTTTTTTCACTGAGGTGCCCTAAATTACTTGAATCCTCAATAGCTACAGTAATATATCCATGTCTTTGAACTAAATGACATGGTTTTGCTAGAGCCCTCATTATGTGAATATTGATTGAATTTCTAATTGAGACTAGGCATCATCTTGCTGACAGCATCACTGAGAGAAGCCATGTAAGAGCAAGAAAGATTATTAACAGAAAAAGTAGAAAAAATAAGAATGCTGTTTCCACTAGGAAAGCAGAAAGGCTGATCAAGCTGAAGAAACAGTGAATGGAGTAGAATTAGTTTAAATGATTAAAGTTGATCTGGACTAAAATCCTCCTCCAGATACAGTGCTGTTTGTTTCTGCTGCTATCCTCTTACACTTAAATATAAAAAATATCAGAGGAACACAAAGAGGCTGATTCCAACCTGTGGATTAAATAATTATTCATGCCATTGCAAAGGGCATATTAACCCTAATTATTCTAATTTAGGTCCATTTTCCACTTACTTTGTCCTGACATAAACAATCCTGATCTTCTAAGTTGTTCCATGAAATGTTGTGCCCTATGTTTTCCTCTGCCATTTTGTCTGTTGTCATTTGACTTTATCTTTGATGAAGCACAGCTTCTGAAGTGATAGCACTCCTGATGTAATTAGAAATAATTATCATATTCTCAAAGCTTAAGTTGTGCCCAGGCACTCACTCACCCATGTTTTTCTTACTATCTAGCTTTAATCCTCAGGTGCATGCATCTGAGCTGCAGAAGCTGCTTCTAATCTGGTGCATGGGGATTGCCCTCGGACTGAAAAGCTCTGAAAGGCCCACACCAGTGTTTTGTTTCCTATAGAGACTTCAAGTGTTGCTGGGGGCAGGCTGTGGGAAAACATGCCATGCAGAATACCCTCACACTCTGCGTACAATCTCTAATGGTAACACTGGTGCTAACCGGCACATTCTGTGCACGGGCAGTTTTCTGCCTGTCTTTTCAATTATTTCTGTGGATTGTTTTCTTGGAATCATTATAGCTGTAAGTACCTGCATTTTCCAAGTTACCTTTCCTGGACATCACCCAATTCCTAGGGAGCACTTCAGGGCCTCATAAAGAGCAAAGAACAGCCCCTCTCAGTAACATGGCTGCTGAGGTGTCCCAGTAATTGTAATAGCTCCAAAACCTAATTTCTCTGCAGGATCCTCAGGGCAGATGTCTCAATTTGCCCATTCTTTCTCAAGGAGCAGAGTCGTGTTGCTTCTACTGTCAGCTTTTTCTGCACACCTCCAGAGGTGACTACAGGGGGCCAGCATTATGCCTTGAGTAGTTCTGACAAGTTTAAGAAACACAGCAAGCTAAGTACGGGGTTTTTTGTGTACTGTCTCTCTTCTGGGTTGTAGCAATCACCAGTTTACTTTCAGCTTCTAAGGTCTTCTGGGATCAGAGCTAGCACCTGGACCATTGCATTCAACAGTCAGCAATGGCCAGATGTAGCCACAAAAGAGGAGCATTTACCCGTATTTCTTGGATGAGACTGAAGTCTGTAGCATTAACACATGCTGCTATTCTCTTACCTGTTCTGTATTCACAGTATTTTTGTCACCAATCTCAAATCAATCCCACTTGTTTTGTACATGACCCTTATTTATTTATTGTACTAGAAAAAGTAGTGCATTTTCATCTTCCTTTTTTTTTTTTTTACTATAAAGACAGCACATTTCTAAATTTCCAAGCAAAAGCAGGGAAAAAACCACCTATCAGTGGCACTATTCAGAAAGCAAGTAGTCCTTCTAATATCAGATAGCTACAAGCAATAACTGATAAAGATTGAACTTTAAAGGAATTGGAGCAAAATAATTCCAATTTCACTTGATGGTATGCCTTTTCTAAAGTCAGTCCTAAGGCAACAGGGAAGAGGCAGATGACTTCACTATTGCTTTGATGAAAACAATATTCATCTGGATTACCCCTAAACCTGTACTGGGGTTTAATAATCACTTTAACTGCAGATAGCTTAAGAAAAATAGCTCAATACTAGTTTTGTATTATTTTTCCTCACATCTTGGAAAGAATCTCTGCAAGTCTGCTAAACGCCTTTTTTTGATAATAAAAGAACAATATCCTAAAGCAAAGATGTTAGCTCCATCCCTATATCTGACAAGAACACACAATAATTCAATGCAAATAAAATCTAGAACAAAAAGATAAGATATGGTCATTTTTAAAGTAGAGAAAATGATTCAGCTATCGTAGATTTCTTATCTGCGCTGCAGTTTGCAGAATTTTCGTAATTTACATGACTAAGATGTTTGGCTGCTCAACTTTAATTCACAGGGAAATAACATCTGACTATTTACACTGTTATATTGACCTTGGAGAGCTTCCTGTACATATTTTTCTCTTACAAAAATGCCTACTGCTATCGTGTAAAGCAAAATAGCAGTGACACCAGTCTCCAGAACATTATACAGTGTGAAGTAGGCTGAGCTCCTGGGCCATACGCTTTCCGCACTCAACACAGGACAGGACAGTCACACCGGATGGAAGAAAGAATAGACAGAGGTTTTAACCACAGCTATACTCTACAGTGCAAGGTGCAAAGTTGGACGGTACAAAAAGGTATCTGTCACCCACACACATTCCAGTCAAACAACCCTTCTGCCTTGCAAGACAGCTACTGGTTTCTCCCTGCTCTTATTTTTTTGCTAAAATTCTCCTGACAGACTGTGCCTTTTAGGATGAGACCAGCTGGAGGCAGCTGACTGTGAAAGGTCTGACTTGTGTTGTGGGGAAGATGAATGAGCAGAGGAGGGAGAGCCGCTGAGGCTGGGGGCAGTGTGGATGCTGCTCTGGCTGTGGCTATTACTCACTGATGGCAGTGGGCTGCCTTACTGACAAGGGGATGAACCGGGCTGGGAGGGCTGGAGATTAAAAGCACTGTCCCCTCAGCATGCACAGACATGCTCAAGCAAAAGCAGGGATGGAAGCTGCTCTGAGCAAGCTAATCACACAACACCTGCCCGGTGAGTAACTGGCCACCCACTCTCAGCAGCACCAGAACACACATCACATCCACTTCTACGCACAGCTTCTGCAAGGGCTGCTCGCAAGGCAAATGCGAACAGCTAAAAAGGCAGTTGCAACATACACAACATCTATTCAGCAGCAATTTTCAGAAATCGCTTCTGAAAGTACCTACCCACTCTTTTCAGTTTTCTTCCCAGGGTGGACAGGCTCCATTTTCCAAAGATACCTTACTTTGCAAGCAGCCCATTACCCTGGGCACTAACTTCACAGCCACCACATCCTCAGGTCTTTCGGTCCCAGCTCCTGATGTCCCCTGATGCTCTGTCCTTCATCTCCCAGTTCCTTCCGCTTCACTCATGTGAGCCTCTAGCTTGACAGCATGGCTATTTGCTGGTCTTTTCCCTTGATGCCTGTGCGGCCACAAAGCAAAGAAGCATCAGAGCCCCAGAGTCTGCCCCCCATTTACACCTTATTTTGAAGGAAGTTTGTGTCATCTTGTGTGAAGGGTCTTCCCCATCTCTCCCTCTGGCCAGTCTGCCTTTCTCTGCCAAGCTGGACATGGCCTCCACGCTGTGTCCCATACCACCTGCGATGTCCAGCAGAGTAGCTGAAAGGACAAACCAAACACACCTTCTTTCATACATCTGCTGCTTTTGTTCAGCCCTATTTAATTCAGACACATTGATTCATGCATTTACTTTCCTTGGAGGTATTAATACCAGCTCATACATTCGGAATGAGAAGGGAAGTAGCAATAGCATTGAAATTGGTCCGTAACAGATGTTAGCAAATATAGTTATAATGTCTGCCTGGCATACACCTTTGTTTCTCAAGTGAGGTGAGTGGTAGAGAAATAGAGAAGAAAGAGAGAGAAGGATTGAAAACCTTAGGTGTACATCTGGAAATGAAACAATTTCATACAGACATTGCTTCTGTCTGGAGAGAAGACATCTTAAACCTCTATGAATTATACTCTGAACCCAAGAAGAAAGAACTGTACCTTTGGTTTCTTACAGAAATGTGCTGTGATTTCTGTAGTGAGCAGAAAAAAAGAAGTGCACTTTCAGAAGTGTAACTGGAGGCGGTTACAAAAGAAACCAGCTGTGAAAGTCCAGGTGTCCTAAGGCTGGAGCCCATTGCTGAAAGGCAAAACACTCAGTTAAAGTCTTGCTTGTGTCTTCAATTAAAATGGTCAGTTTTAGACAAATGCAGAGGTATTTTCCTGTGACATTTGTGAAGGCACGTTTGCATTTTACCACAGAAAGCATTTCTAGTTATTAGACATTAAAGTTGCAGTAAATAAATTATTTGTTATTGGATTTCTCAAGTGGTGGTTGTGGTAATTGAAGTGTGGGGTTTTCTCTCTTTTCTTCTTCCCCTCCCTCCACTTCTGTAATATTTAATAATTAACAAAGCTTTGTAATAATTTCTGCGCTAGGCTGCTAATTTTCTTCTCATACTGACATGGTGATGTTCAGTATTACCTATAAAGGAGAATGATTTTTCGTGACTATTTTAATTATGTCTTATTTTGTGATGTGTGATGTAACTTGTAGGGTCCAGTGTTTGTCACATTTACAGAAATGCGCAGTCTATAGGCGTTGTGAAGTTCTTGGTCTTTCAGACAAGACAGACATAAATGTTTTGTTTTACTGACTCCCATTAAATATTTGGTTTGGATTTGTCCTCTACTATACACTGTCCACAGAAATAAGTTATATAAAAAATATAAAAATAAAAAGGATAGAAAATAGACACAATACAATGAAAGATGTACTGGAATATCACAATGCTTATAGTTGTCACATATCTTAAATCCACATAATTATACTTTTCTTCAGAGACTCAGATCCACCATTAAACCTACACCCATCTTTAGCATATTTGTATTAAAAATAGCTATTCAGTACATTTCAAGTTCTGTTCCTTAAATGTTAAAGAACAAAAAAAAACCCAAAAAACCAAAAACCAGAAATATTCTAATTTCTTTATGAACATTTTCAGAAGGACGTTACATATCTTATAAGCAGATAGTTGAGAGTAACTGTTGTTTATTATTCACAATATGTTACCTGGGTATATAATTATATGGTTTACTTTTTTCACTTGACTAATACCCATAATTAATTATTATAAATAATGACTCCTTTACCTTATGACATTTTTACTGGTGTTTCTGAGTTACAGCTTTACTGATTTTTGCTAGCTGTAAGAGCTCAGGTTTTCTTTGCGTACCTACCCCTGTGTTTTGCTGCTGGGTTGGCAAGGTTGTTTTGCATGTCTGCTATTGGAAAAAAAAAAAAAAAATTAAAAAAAAGAAAAATTTCTCCTCTGAGTCTGTGTACTGGTTCAGCTATTTCATTAAGCCTAGGTTTTATCTTCTGATTTGATAATATAGCTCATATGGGCAGAAAGTATCTGATTTAAAAAAAAAATAAAAATCTCTTCCTGTAGTCATTGTTATGTTTTCATAACAGTGACACAGTCTATAAGGAAAATAAAATAAGTCAGCAAGGGATGCTGAGATCCAAATCCTGTTTGTTTTTCCACCAGTAAGAATTCATCTAATAGAAAATATTACTTCTCCAATAAATTTGATGAACTCTTAAGAAGGAGCTGGGTGGCACTTTAAAGAGAAATAGATAGGGAAAGACAGACACTCCAGTGAAGCTAAAACAAATGCCCCAAAGCTCTGTGCCTAACTTCATTTTATACTGTACCATGAGTCCTTTCTGAATTTTGTGTCCCAATCACAGGAACAGAGAACCATACTTTCAAAGACACTAGTTCCTAAATAGCATACTTATATAAACAGACCTCTTCCTACAAAGTCCAAGGCATCCTTGAAAACTGAAACTTATAAGACTTACACTAAAGCAGGCTGAGACCTGAGCCCTATCACTGCTACAGTGATGAGCTCTGAGGAGTCAAAATCTCAAACTGTACATTACCACAAGAACTTCAGATACCTTTATTGGAAAGGTAAGTATTGAAGAGTCAAAAATGAAAATCTATACACTAAATACTCAACTCTCTTCTATGCAAACAGAAATCAGTATTTTTATGAGCCTCAACATTTTTGTGGAGGAAAATAGAAGAAAGCAGCTAAACAATTTTTTAGATAAACAAAAAAAAAAAAAAAAAAAAA
>WHYT01016956.1:70291-81446 GCA_009806455.1 Tetrax tetrax
AAAAAAAAAAAAAAAAAAAAAAAAAAAGCCGGTCAAATTTACCTTAGAAGTCTCCTAGTAAAGCCTCCTGGCTTATACTTTTCTTGTTGCTAAGATACTTCACCTATTTTTATTGACCGATTTTCCTCATTGAGGAATCTCGTTATTTTAGTAAGGTCAAAGCATAGTTCCTCTGGTGTCAACATACTTGGACTCCTTAAGTTTTTTAGATTTTACCTTTGGCTGGCTTATTTGCATGTCCATCTGGATGTCTGATCTTCACCCAAGTGGGCTCCAGTTATCCTTCATGTTGGATCCAGGCTCTAGTCTTTGGCTGCATCATTTGCAGATAATTTTCAGATTAATAATATTATTTCAATAAATTACTTTTAAAATAATTTAGCGATGTGTAGTAAATGCCATTACAAGCACTTTATATGTCTTATGTAGTGATTTAGAAGAAAGAAAAAAGA
This sequence comes from Tetrax tetrax, assembly GCA_009806455.1. Taxonomy (NCBI): domain Eukaryota; kingdom Metazoa; phylum Chordata; class Aves; order Otidiformes; family Otididae; genus Tetrax; species Tetrax tetrax. The sequence continues at coordinate 70,744 of WHYT01016956.1, forward strand.
CTGGTCAAGCTAACCACAATGAGCAGCAATGCTAGGGTCATGGTTTTTTAAGTTTATATTGCACTTTTGAAACTAACTTTCGAGTTTTTGTAAGAATTGAGCATACAGCTGCACAAAGAAGCAAAATCCATTATAAAGCTTTTTCAACAGGATGCTCCTATTGAGAAACTTAGAAAAGGAAATGGTATCATTTTCAATGGCAACAGTTCTCTAGAGATACCTTTGGAACAGCTATAACAGCTGATAAAATCATGCAACACAGATTATTTATTCTGTTTAATAAAAAGGGTTGAAGACAGGTTTGTTGTGGATTAATTAGTAAAAGTCATTGTTAAAAGCTCCTGTTCATCAGATCTTGGAGAATTAACAACAAAAGCTATCTACAGACATTAAGTAACTCAGCGTAGGTGATGTCATAAAACACCATCAGTTAGAATAAAAGCTTATGCTGGCTTCCTATTCTGTAGATTCAAGGACAAGTCCCAAAGTATGTCATCTGAGGCAACGAAGTTTAGGAAAGTTGAAGTTAGGAGTTTAGCAAAGTGCAAGCAAGCCAGTTAAAGAAAGCATGCAGAGAAGCAGAGCTTTTTTCTCCCCGCCCTAGCCCAAGATTTGGTATTAAATTTAATGTCTGTAAAAGTAGCTCTTGACTATTCAGTGTGGTAGTGTTATAGTAGCTAGGTGAACAGTTTTAAAAGTGGAGAGTATTTATTCTACATACATATGCACGATGTAATTCTAGCATGCCCCTGCCTTCAAAATGAACTAAGGAAGCAGCTGGGACATTTTTGCAGTAGTCTTCATACTCCCTGTCCATCAGTGGATGCCCAGTATCTACACTGCAAAGATTTTTCTGCTTTTTAATTACAAGTGACTAATATATATGAGACCCACTACCAAGTTTATTTTTATATGTTCTTGCAACTTATTTAGAAAACAAAGTATTCCAGAGGGAATAGAAGAATTCATGATTCAAGAAGTGTTTTGGGCACAGACTCCGAATGGCATTCATCAGATCTATGCTGTATACCCCTTCCTATTCAGAATGCATCAGTTCAGACATATGGTCCCAGATCATAAAATTCAACAGGAATTTAAAACATGCTCAAATACCTTCCTAAGTAGGAAGGCATTCTTTGGAAGTATTTGGCTGTAAACTATAACTTCTTAAAATAAAAACACCTGGCTGTCATTTAGTGTGGTATCTGTAGTTTAGGATCCCTCAATCTGCAACTCATCCCACTATGGTCCATAGTGTTTGGAGCAGAATCTTAGTAATGAAGTGTTTAAGAACATTTTTAACACTAGTTACAGTCTTACAGAAATCAAAGCAGCACCAAATATTAAAAATTGTCAACTAGAAAGAAGCATTACTGGGTGCTTAAGAGCTTTGCTGAGAGGCCATGATGCAGAGGAAGTTTGTTTGCACAGCAATTAATTCGCTTGGAGATGTTCTTTTAAACAGAGTTCCCTGGCTGATATGGTAAATATTTGATTTAGTACCTAAAAGTGTGTATCTTAAGAGGTCACTTTGTAATCTGCCTTTGAGTACCCAGGAATTTCAGTATTTGAACAGCCATTCTGGAAATTGAGATTCATTGCCTTACATCAGAGCTTACAGTTAAATACACCAAAATGGAGAAAATGTGCTGTATACATGTGTGTTTCCATAACTTACCTCCATTTCCAAAGGCATGAGGAACTGAAGTACATTATCATGTTGTGCTCATGAGTTAGTGATCAGAGCTAGAGACAAAGGAGTCAGTTGAGGCCTTATCTATTTGATACTTACTCTGTTTGTGCCAACTTTTGTCTCACTTTTACTCTCTGCAGCTGTGGCAAGATATTTTTATTTTGCTAATTGCTTTCATTTTTTACTCCTTTTGGGGGATACAATCCATAGGTGCTTTAGAGAGCTCCTTTATCTCTAAAATGAAAATATCTGCATGCAATGACAGGCTTACAAAACAATGAATTGCGACCCCTTGACAGTTATGGGGAGTTACTTGCATTGAATTTCATTCTGTGTGAATCTGCATTGAATAGCACTAGAGAAGGCTGTCAGTGCCAATGCATTTCTTGGACTTGCCAAGGCCTGAACACAAGGACACGGCAAAGAACTTAAGTGGTTTGCCAGATCTCACCAGCACCACAGTGCACTCCCAGTTAGGCAGAGCATACAGTGTTTCTTCAAAAACTCATTATCATGATCTGCGTGCCATTTTCCATATGCTTTGAATCAAGGCTTACATGCATCTGCTGAGCTCATCCCAGATGGGGTTCAAATCATCTTGAGACTGAGTTCATAAAGCTGACATCAGATCACTATGCATCTTCCACAGGGTGCTTAGTAATTTCAGGTTCATGTTTTCAGACATAGATTTATGTTCACATCCCTAGTGACTACACATAAATATATAGGGCTAGTTAGATCACCTGACTCACCTAGGAGGGCATGTTTTATGTTCTTATGGATAGCCTTCCTCCAAGGCAACAGTAACTCCCAAAACATTAATGATATTAATCTAAAAAAGATGTTTCTCCTCTTTCTGGGGAATCTTGTCTTCCACACTGCTTTGAATGGCAAAGCCCTCTATCTGTTACGAGCTGGAGAGAAGCACAAGGAAGAGTGAAAACTGATCCATGATGGACTTTCTGGGGTTGGTTTTTTTTTTCTTTGTTTGGTTTTTATGGTTAGCCTCCGCAGTGGATGCTACCAATTTCAAGTTAGTTCACTAGTTTAATTTTCATACTCCTTAGTTACCCATAGATGGTAAATGCTTTGCAGTGAGTCAGTTGAACTGGGACTTGAACTACAACTGCTGCTGCAGGGTACTGAAATATAGATAAATAGTAAATCAAATGTGATACAAGTCAATAGAACAGATCTAGTGGCAAGATACTGGTTTTAACTACATAACACAAAGGAGATCCTAAGCCGCATTCTATCTTTCAGTTGCTTATCTTGGTCTGCATTAAAGGAACAGTTTTCAGAGAGAAACTTACTCTCTTTTCCTGTTCTGCCTCCTACAACTCTCTATATTTATTGATGAATGACCCTTCATAACTTGAAATTTATAGTAACAGGTGCATGACAGATAATCACTTATTGGAAGAGAAAACGGAGGCTGGCAAATTATCCTGAAATTGTTTGATTTATCCTGGAACAACAGAGGCGAAAACCTTTTCCAGTTCAGCACACTCTTGAGACACTTGTATTGTAGCTAGAAATCTTGAAAACAATAAAACAAAATTGAAAGCAGAGAGTCACTGCTGGTTTTGCTGAAAGGCAATTAATTTTAAAAATTCATGTAGAGTTTACATTTTGCATTGCTTACCTAAGAACCACTTTATGGGCACTCCCTTCTGTTATTGCTTTGCAAAGATATTATGGTTGCCATTGGGAGAAGTAAGGTAAGACTCCACAGTTTAACATACTACAATTTGACAGTGGCTTCTTTTTATAACTGATAGTTATCTTAGTATGCAAATGTATGGATCACAGACCTCTCTCAGCTCTCCTATTTGTTTTGCTTAGTGTCTGCTGCAGCTTACAATTGTGTCTCTAATTCTCCCTATTACAATGCACTCCAGTCGCCTCATTGTAAATTTGCTTTTGGAAAGCCTACTGTACTTCAAAGTCACATTGCTGTAGATGATGTACACTGTACAAAATGGACCATTTTGGTTTAGAAGGATTCACAGTTTGCATAAAGTTATTCAAACCGGGCAAAGAAGTAGCCATACAGATCCTTATTACATACTGGTGAATGAGTTTTCCACTGCAGGGAGATTCATCTCATCCAAATTCAGCGGTCCCAGTAGTATTCAAGATATCAGCAAATCAGAACTATGCTAGAAGTCAATCAATACTTTCACTGTGACTAACAGCAGAACTGGAAGCGGCTCTGATGAAAGCAAAGAAAAAAGGGGAGCAAGATAATGTTAATTGGCTCCTCAACATGTTACGACTTCCTACTGAGCCAAATTTCAGATAAGAAACTTGAATTTAGATAAGTTATACAGAAATTATATTTCCTCATCTACCTGTGTAATGTTACATTTTACCATTGAAGACACTCAGTCTAGATGTATCTACAATTTAAATATTTGAGTACTTACTACAGATTAAAGTGTTATGTTGCCTCAAATTTCTCACCTCCACCATAAGCTTCTTGAGGAACCTGAAGAAGGAGCTGTCAAATGCTACAGTGAGTTGTGTCAGCATGTGCAGATATCTATGTACAAGATTTAATGCATCTTTGAAGTACATCATCTTGTCTAGAGAAACGCTGTGGCAAGAGGGAGTGGAACCTCATGAGAAATCACTAAAGAGGATCTGATGATGGATGAGAATCAAAGGAGTCAGTCTGGAGTTCAGTGCAATCATTTATAAAAGCTAACCACTTTCTGTGAATACTGACAACTTTGGAGAAATGCTGCATGGATTATAGATGAACAAGAACTTCTGTTCTGAATAGTAAAGACAGTATCTAGAGAAATAAAGAAGATCAGAACATGGTTGTTTTATAATTCACCTTAGCCTGAAAACAAAAGGCATGGGGAGCTTTTATGTTCAAATTCTTTAAAAATGAGTCCATGGACTCATTAGGGTGTGGATCCAGACTGAGCTAGTATTGTGGTAGATTGCTCTTTCTGCATGTAAGCATGAACATTCAGTAAACAATACTTATACATTACATTGTCTATTGTTTTTAATATAACAGACTAGAAAAACACAAAATTTTGAGAGCATCAAGGGCAAAAGTGAGATAATGATATATATATTATGTGATATCATCATGCATTAAATCACAGCCTCCTTTAATCTCTTAAAGCAAAGAACCCAAAGTAAACTGTCTTGATTGACACACCCTATCTTGTTTTCTCTCCCAACTCCATAATCTCCTTTCTCCTCAAATGGCCCACTGGCAGGATCATAGAATCATAGAATGGTTTGGGTTGGAAGGGACCTTTAAAGGTCATCTAGTCAAACCCCGCCGCAAGGAGCAGGGATATTTCCAGCCAGATCAGGTTGCTCAGAGCCCCATCCCACCTGGCCTTGACTGTTTCCAGGGATGGGGCATCCACCACCTCTCTGGGCAACTTGTGTGCTGCCCAGAGACAAGTGAAAAATCAAACACATAGCACTGCTTTTTAAATGTGAGAGCAGTTGCTGCAAGAAGATGCAAAAGAGATTCTCTGGCTCTTGAAGTCTTTCAACCAAGAGCAGATTGAATATCATCCACAAAACTTTGCTCCAACTCAGTCAGAATTCATGAACTTGATCAGGACACTGGCAGCTGAAACCCTCTAGCTTCTCTTACGTAGAAAATCTGATTTGATATCATAGTAGTTCCTTTTGGTCTTAAAGTCTATGAATCTGTTTTCAACCACATCAAGTGCAATAGCTCTTCATACAAAACAGAATCCCTGTTTGCCTTTATTCTCTTGGCAATGGATCCTGCTAGCTACAATGGCAAGTTAAGTTTGGCAAATGAAGAATCTGGAAAGACTAACATATTTTTCTTTCCAGACTGCCTGCTGAGGCTTTGGCTCTGTATTAATTCCAAGAGACTGCCCTCTAGTCAGCCTTTGCATTTTTTTCACTCCATCTTGCATATAAATATTTTACTGTGCTCCAGTATAAAAATTTGATAGAATCTGAACTGACGAAGCATAGGTGAGACAAGGATATTCAAGCTTATCTTTATAAAATAAAAATGTTCTTTATCTTAGCTCTCTTACTCAAGCAATTGAGAAGAAAGTGTATTTGTTGCTCAAAGATTTGGAGGGAAAGATATTTTATATTCTCATATTAATCAGGAAACATGTGTTTGGCTATTATGATATATATCTACTTTTATAATGACAAATTACTGACCTCAGTGGATAACCACACAAGCAGCGTGATCTTCTCCAATGCCAAAAGACAGATTGTTAATCTGTTCTGAGTCACAACAACTTTAGAAAGTCACATCTACAGAGCATCTTTTCAACTAAGATTTAAGTGTTAAGAGGCCAGGCTTTTGTATAAAATTATACTGATTTACTAAATGTCTCTGTGATAAGATTCTCATCATTTCCCAGTCAGCAGAACAGTGGAAGGAGAATAGTAAAGACAGTTTTACAAGTAGATCAGTTATAAAATTCTGGGCATTTCATTGACGGAAAGGAAACAAATTGTGACCTAGTAGGTAGATAGATACTCCAAGCTTGAAAGGATGGATTACTGAACTGAAAAATTGTATCTTCTTGACTATAATTGCATAGCCCCTAAAAATAGCAAAAAGTGTATTTGGAGTGTTGGGTTCAAAGAGTTCAAAAATTAATAATGATGAAGTAATATAATTTGGGGCCAATATGTATCAAGTTATCAAGATGCAAGACATGTCAGGATTTTTCTAAATAGAAATTGAAAAATGCTACCCGCCTTGCAGTTAGCATCTCCAAAATAGCCAATGCTATAAATAGTAATATGAGTTTATGTGCTGTCTCTCTTTTAGTAGAAGTTTTAAATGCGTTGGCCTTGACACCATACCCATGCTTCTGTCACTTAACTTTGTTTTTTTCCATTTCCAAAACCAAGATGACTGTACTGCAAAATTTGACCATAATAATCCCTTAAAACTTGGTTTATTTTTATCCTAAAAATTATTTACATAAATCAAGTCAATATACTTCCCAAACTGCTCAGTGCTGTTAACATTCTCCTTTTAGCTTTGCATCATATACAAGAGCATTTCATTTGCCTAATGCAAAACATATTTAAACTAATGAGTACACAGTGTTTTTATTTACATATGCAATTAAAATTTATCACTATTAATAGCTGACAGAGGAGAAGAAAAAGTGTGATTATTCCAGTAAACGTACACTGTTTCAAGGGGATAACACTTTACATCACTAAAGATAGAGATTAAAAATCGGCATCAGTGTGGAAAAAAAAAAAAACCCAAACAAACAAACAAAAACTTTGAGGTGTGCTAATCCCCATGGTCCACTTCTGCAGACACAATTAAGCCTTTCCCCCTCCCTAGGTGCACCAGAATTTATCACCCCTATATACAACCCCGGTTTGCATCCCTACTCACTTCCTGGGGGAGTGCAGGTGGGTTCCCCCAGCAGAACCCATTTCATATTTCACTCTGCAAGAGCACAACTGCAGGGTCCAGTCAGACCAGGTGCTTCTCAGAGTCTGGTGGGAGGTCAGCTAAGTAAGAGAATACCCTGCTCTGCAGATATGCTGGAGAGAAAAATGACAATACATGTGCACTGAGTGAGGAAGGAGAGCCAGGGTTGCTTGCTACAAATTGCACAGGAGTGAAAAGCCTGAAGGTGGGGCTGCCTTCAGCAGACAATGGCTGTCTGGCATTGACACATAGACAGGGCACAGTGAAATGAGATTAATCAAAAAGAGTCAGCGATACAGAGATCTTTAGCCCACCTCATTCTTCTTCGAAACAGAGTTCAAAGACAAGCGTTGGACACCAGCTATCACTGCACAAACAAACATGGCAAAGAGCGCTAAATCTCTCACCTTACTGCCATTATCTTTCACAGATGTTACAGAACCTGGCAGGGGAACGCAGATTTCTGCTTAAAGCTGCACCACACGGGAACATGCTCTTACTGAACAGTGCTGTTGCGGCAGCACACTGTGCCAGCAAGGGGGAATTTTACAAGCAACACTAAAGGCACTCCAGTCTATGGTATACATCATAAACCCTTGATTATTGATAGCACTCATACATTTTTGTAAACATTGTGAATGGTGCAACTGTAGCTAGGACATGAAAAATATTAGTAATATACATTAAATAATTCTTGCTGCAATTTTACAAGCATCAATAATTTTGCTTTGATTTGAAACTTTGGGTTGTGCTGCCCATTTTTTCAAGGAGGACATGTTGAAGAGACAGCATGAATAGAGACAAGGATAGAGATGAATATTTAATAATGATATATGCAGTGGGATTTTTTTAACCTTTTTTGTTCAAGAAAAAAAAAACAGGAATTTTTGATCATAACATTTTAAACTGGAAAAAGAAACCACAGTCAAAAAATCCTGACTATAAAAGCAGTACCTGTTTACCACAGATGAAGACTGGTTACCATGCAGATTGCTGGCTTCAGTTGCTCTATGCTTACGTGAAATCTTCCTGTTTGCAGTAGGAAAAGGGTCAGCAGCACCAGTACCAGGGCTGGTTGAAGTAATCTTCCCTAGTTTGCTTGCATAGACAGACACCCACAAATTGCAAGGCAAAACCAGGTTCAAAACCTGAAAGAATGTGAACACTCCAAGTCATAGTGTCTAAAAACTAACTGTCAACTGCAGTCATTTTTTGTGGGGTGGATAGTTTTTTTTAAACGGTTAATACGGTGAGAGGTGCATATGGAGTTCTGATGTAGAAGTGATTAAAGACATTAGGGATAGTTTTGCATACAAAATCTCTGTGCAAATATCTGGACATAACCATGTGTGACCGCTACAGACCTGTAGCTGGATAGTGAACTGCACTGGTGGCATGCTTAGATGCGTGGGTACAGATTTAGAGGCTGTAACATTACCGTGTCTCCAGATGGTGCTGTTGCAAATTGAGTTTTACATTCTGTTTATGTGAAAATGCAGGATTTAGTTATCTCTTGGAGAAACTTTTTGGTTGTGAAGTTCATTGTAAGAGTTGAACCAGTTATTTACTACCTATGTTGTGCTAATAATCAGCTTCTAGGTGCTGTTGCTGTTTACAGCGTGGACCATGCTAGGAAGCAAAAGGACTATCCAACACCAAGTGATTAAAGATACCACTTGAGTTAAACAGTCTTTAAGGAAACAGGCAAACAAATCTGTAGACACAGACTAGAGAAAGTGCTACGTACATTATAAAAATCAATCCTCTTCTTCACAATGCCATAAGATAGATTCAGAATCCTTCACTAAGGTAACCATTTCTTTCTCTTCTCTCTTTTTATTCATGGCCATAACGTATGGGTTGGGGGGAGAATGATCAAGAGGATGGCTATGTAAAAATACATACCTTTTTCTGCTGTGCCTCTTTGATTTGATTCTCTTTCCAATTATACAGTGCCATAAAGCATGAGCAGGTTGTCAGCACAACAGAGTCAATAAAGCTGTGGAAGACTAAATTGTTTGTTTGTGGTTTTTTTTTTTCCCCCCTATCTTTTGCTACCTTAACAGAATTGCCTGGTAAGTTCTGATTCTAGGACATTTGCAATTTGCAGTAGGTGATGATGATGCATGATCCAGAAAGAACAAGTGGATTTTTAACGGGATTCAATTGTTACAGTAGGAATATTTTGAAATTATTATTTCCAGACTCTTAAGATTCATAGTGGAGTGCTCTAACTATATTAATTATGGAATACTGAGATTTTTTTTTCGGAGAGTTAATTTTCTAACTAATCACTGCATTGCAAATGTAGTTATTAAACAGTTCTAGAATTTCTTTTTCTTCCTGCCCCTCAGTTAATTAGTGTTTCAAAATTAAATAAATTGTAATGCTAGGGTAAAATTACTCAGCTAGGTTCTAGATGGTTGTAGCTGATACAACTGCAATACCTTAAGTTCTACTGACAGTCTGAGCTCTCAGGAGAAACATTAAAAAGCGTCTCAGCCCATGCTTTATGCCTAACAATAACTGAGTTCCATTAAAACATATATGTACTAGTTTGAAGAAACACAGCATATGAATTTATATGAATTGGCTTTCAAAGAGAAAAGGACAACTCTATATCTGAAGATAAGGTTAGGCCCATGTCCTTCCTTTTCTTTAAGTTTATGGATTTATTTTTTCCTGCCTTCCTTCGGGAAATTCATCAATGCTTTTTTTCTTTAAAATTCAGCATATTTTTCACAAGAGTTATTTCCAAAAAACTATGTGAAATGTATTGCTCAAATGCAAGGATATTGCACACAAAAATAAACTGGCCAAATAACGTAGCTGCTCTGGATTGTTCACAGATACCTAGCAAGCAGTGTTTGCATCAGAGAATCTAAGAAGGATAGAGAATTAGTTTTGCAGTGATTCTAGGAATTAGCATTCTCCATTTCTATGGTAACATTGCTAAAAGGTTGTTAATAATAATTAAATACATGCAGAATAAAAATAAGTAAGCTAAATAAAACAACATATATTGCAGGCTTAAGTGTTTTTCCCCTTGTAACGGGAAACACATGTACAAACTTGCACACATCTAAACTTTGGTACAGCTCAGATTGATGCATATATTATTAGCTTAGTTTGCCACCGAGTAAAGACAGATGTGTGATGAATATGTATTTGGCCTGGGATAGCTATAGGAAGACTATTAAAACAGACAAATGTATACAGAGGCTGTGGTTGTTCAGCGGGCATTTTGTAGAATCACAGGTTCATTACCAACTACTAATGAATTCAGGGTACATTAAAATTCCTGGCAGTTTTTCTCTGACAAGAATGACACAATGACAAAAATACACCATAGAAACATTCTCAGCTGGGAAAATTTGCCTAACACATTTATATTCTTGCACAGAAAAAAAATTGGCTTTACCTCCAGCCACTTTTGATGCAGCTACTAACATAATGTATTATATAATTCTTATCTGTACGCATATACATATTTATATATCCTCATTGGTTTGTAGACCTGTAGACCTAGGCAAAAAAAAAAAAAAAAAAAAAAAAAAAAAAAAAAAAAAA